>QDEB01004279.1:0-79235 GCA_004193795.1 Asbolus verrucosus | reverse complement strand
ATCGGTTTATTAGCTACAAATCATAGCCTGTGTAGCAGGGCCCATTTCTGTAGTTGTGTGTTGGACGGTCAACTTTGTTGAAAAAAATGCATAGAAAATAGGAAAATGACTAAGAAAACTAGGCATAATAATCTGAGTTAAAAAGTTACATATATTAGACTACTACAGATTCGTAAACATTACCTATCTACCTGTAGTTTATCTCTTCAATTCTTAACAAAATGTAAATAATTTTCTTACCTCTTTTAAAACTTCTTGGAAAGAAACAATAGGATTAAAAATTCCATTTTCATGAATCCAAACTCCTTAGCATAATGAATTTCTATGAAATTCTGCTAATGGTAGAGGCCATTGATAAAAACACGATTCATAAATCACCCTCTCCAAAATATAGAATTTTCTTAAATGTTTGATAAAATTTGCCACCATTTATCAGCCTTTTTTCAAATAAGTTGAATTTATTTAACAATATTTTCGACATGGTGCGCTACTAATCCATTGAATTAAGATCGAAAATTATAACTCTTTGGGAACTAGACTGGAAGCAAGCTACTCGAATTGTTCCGTTTTTATACCAAGTATCCAGTGTTACCCCCATATTTTATCTTACTAAACCATTTCAACAAAAGTTTACATATAACAAATAACTGTATAAACAGTGACCGCCAAAAAGTTCGCACCAAATGGGATTTTTTCTTATTTTTGATTTTTTTGAAAAACTATTTACACAAATAATTTGAGCTTGTCTATAGACGAAGTACAAGCGGGTTTGATCCAGCGAACTTCTTTTATTTAGCAGGAAATGGTGTCTTTTTGAATTGTCAAAATTAAAATTCTTAATTTAAAAAGAAAAATTGCTGATACTATTGACCAAATGTTAATAAAGATGGATAGACTGTCACCAAATACCATTTGTGATATGAGAAAAAATATAACTTGAAAAAACGAAATGTCAAAATTTGGCAGTTGGCACATAATGAATTTTAGCTTTGACAACTTAGTTTTTGTTGGTAGTTATATTATTGATTTTCGGTCCCACAAATGGTTTGACACAACATTATTCTCTCTCTGACTCACAATTTTCGAAGTTTTAAAAAAATTGGTGCTGATTTTTCAGGATTATGAGACAGCAATAAGAGCTAGAATTTCATACTCCTGCATAAATTTGAGACAAAATGAAACACCACCGCGATTGTATCACATTGTCAAAAATATAATCGCAAATTAATAATGTGGTATCTACGAGTACGATAAATAAAAAAAATATTTCATTTGTAAAATAATAAATTAAATAATCAGGATCAATATACCGAAATCGTCTATAATTGCATAAATGTTTTCAGTCTACATATAATTGTTTTCCATTAAAAAAAATATATATGTTGATGATTTTTACATTGACCCACTAAAAAATGTTTTTGTTTTTGATGACTATAAAATACCGCAGTAGAATTTTCATATTTTCTCTATATTTTTGTTTTTGTTTTTTTTTTAATTGAAACAAATCTTTCTGAAAAACTCTTTGAATTGGTAAATTCATAATATGTATGCCAAAATAAGTTTCCTTTTTAAGTTTTTTAACTGAGTATAATGACATATGTTTTCTTTTGTTTTTAACTTTTATATATATTTTTTTCATATAATTTAAAAAAAAAAGCCAAGATTTCCATTGATCCATCTTTTATCATTAATTACTCCGTAGAATTATTCACATCACATTTAATTTTAGTTAGGATAATTAAAAGTATAGCAGTAAATTTAATGTGGACAATGCATTTTTATAAATAAACATATGCAGAAGATAAAAATAAATATTATATCCCACACTTAGTAAGTTCAAATAGTTAATAATTTTTAATTGCAATTTACTTTTTAATTTATAAAAATTTCAAAAATTTCTCAATCATATTAATACATTTTTCTACGCTTATTTCATTTCAATATTATATTATTATTGATTGACAATTAGCACATTAGCACAGGATATCCGTCACTAACATAAATTCGTATGACGCTTACAAAATTGCATAAAAATGTATTCATCTTTACCTGATTCGAGCGAAGATCCCAACACTTCATTTTCATGAAAAATGTACTCTTGTTCCAAGTCCCGTGCCGAGTTTTGTTGATGGTTTCAAACACATTACTTTTTTGCTCACTGTACAACCAATTGAAGTATAAAACTTTTAGTTATCAGCATTCTGGTATGTTTGCAATTTAACGAAAACAATATTTTAAGACAATGAATAATGCATTTTTGGAATATATTTTTTAGATGGTGTTTATTATTCAAAAAAAAAACGTTCATTAAAGATAGATTAGCAAACGTTAAAATAGAATAATGTGATGTGAGGTTTTCTGATCGCTAAAAACGCACTGAAATGTCTCTTAAAAAAACAGAATTATGTGTTTTCGTGTAGTTTATTGATAAGAATTTGAATAACGTGGCAAAATATATTTGCAAAAATAATTTATTAAAAATTAGGTATGTATCTTGATGCAGTCCAGAAATATTGACGATAATATCATAATTCATTAGCATATTTTTCATTGTAAATAATATTATATATCGCTGTTATTTCTTTTAATAGTATGACATTTATGTCCCAAAGGTATTTAAGTTATAAATAATTAACCCAAAATTCCTGTAACTCCAGTCCAAGCGCCACCAACGAATGATGCCGTTTTGACCAATCGATAACCTTTTCAGTTTTAAAATTCTGAATGTTCATTCACAGTTACTAAACTAGAGATATGCGAAGGTCGCTTTGGCTACTACACACTACTTGTCCATTTTATGATCAAACAAAAAATTTTAAAATCTTTTTAAAAAATGTTCACCTATAGTGAATTAATGAAAAGATTCAGAATTCCTTAATTTTTTCTTAAATACTCCTTTTTTATTGTAGATAACAGCCACTTCTACATTTTGTTGAGATTGATTTAATGATAGGCGATATATCATTCTTCGAAAGGTATCACTTTTCAGAAAACATAACATACATCATATCTTGGATCTTTGTATGATTTTTGTCTTCATTTTGTTCGCTATTATATGAAATAATATGGATGTTGTTTATAATGATGAATTTCTCGGATAATTATGAAATGAAAATTGTGCATGAGTCGTCTAAAAATCAGTTTTGAAAATTTATATTTTGATTTTCATTACTGAGATATAAAAAAGGAAAAAAGAATTTTATTTCGATGTTTATAAAAGAAATGATGATTTTCATATTTTAAAATAATTTTATCAATTTACTTACTATCTTTTATTTCTATCGATCCTTTAGATAACAATATTTGGGTTTTTTTGATTTTCAACTTCGGAAATACATACTCATGTAATCTGTTTTGAAGCGAAGAACATGGAAACCTTAAATAAAGAAAGAATAGCTTTTTTACTACTAAATTTTTTAACTTATCATATTTTTCATATAATACAATTTGTTATTTTATAGTTTTGAGCAAAAAGCAAAAGCTTATTATGATCTACCAATTTACGCTAATGTTACGGGTAGTAACATCAGCGATTTTTATAGATAGCATTATGATAATTCATATGAGCCAATGAAAAGAGTGTGCATTTGATTCATATGAAAACAATAATTCCTTGAAAAATTACTTTCTTCAAAAAAATTTTGAAATTGGGAAATTTGATTTTCTTTAACTTAACTGATAGAATTTGACTGGTACAGTAAAAACAAAAGACAGATGCAAACGCAGATAATGTTATCTCAAGAATTTGAAATGAGATAGGGAATGCAACGAAATTTTGATCATTGCGCTTTGTCTTTAACTGATTGGCTTTTTGCAGACGTACATTAGTTTGAATTATTTAAATTCAGAAATGCAGAATTATTCAAAAGTGAGCGTTTTAATGAAATTACTGGTGTTCGAGTTATTACGTTTGGATTCTTGGCGGAGCGGGTTGCAGACTCCACATTCTCCCTGGTGTCAATTAAACCGTTTTGTCCAATCGATCGGTTCTCCCCTATCTCAATTGCATTATTACCAATTTTATATTTTTCCGAAAAGTGGATTGGTCGAAAGCCAAATTGACTATAGTGAATATAGCCAGCGATATTAGTTATTTCGTGTCATAAATCACGTGACTGTGGAAAAAAGCTGTTGTATAAATTTATTTTCTATTACAATGGTTGAAGGAGAGAAATCACTAAATCAGTTTGTCGTCCCCAAAAATGACACATTTAATCATAACCTTCAAACTTCAAACAGGATAATGGACGATAAAATATAGCCGAAGCTTTTTCTCTCAATTGTTACGAACATCTCAAATAAACAACATGGCCGATCGGTCACACAGAAGAAGACTTACCTACCTGCTGCTACCTAACAGAAATCACTCGACTGGAGTTTAAAAACAATGTTTTTTTTGTGACTACAAGAAAAAATTATCAGGAAACTTGCAAATGCGCAATTAATCTATCATCCAATTACACTCTAATTTAAATCTGAAAACAACAAAATCTTTTACTTGGGCCGCTAGTAGAATGTATTTTGTATAGTTCCAAAGTTAGCGTGGCAAGAAAATGATAACATCAATCAACTTATTTATTTATATCCTTGACTCAAGTAAAATATGTCAACCACAAAAGTCAATAAAAAATAAATATACACATTTTAAATATTATCACCTTGTATAAAAACATTGTGTGGAAAAGAACATTGCAATATATCTAACAAGCAACAAATACACCTCTAGCAATAAATTGTTTGTTAAGCTGAAGATGAGTAGGGGTCGTTGAACCTCACATTGTCGAAATGGAATCATTAAAAATTTGTTTTTCACCCTCTCATATGAAATCAATAAATTTTAATATTGCTACGTGCCAAAACCCGTTAACTTGTATAGGCCCTGTTATCATTCACGATCAAGACGCCATTTGCACCAAGAACCAACATTATTATTATCTAATTAAACACTTAAATGCCATTTGATATTATCGAAAAATAATTTAAATTTGCGTCATTCGCAATGATAATAATTCAAGCAACGGCGCGTTTAAGGGTCATTAAAAATATTTAATTTCATCTAAGTCCGTAATTACCCGAAAATTACACTATGACCTCGCAATTTCGTCTGCGGTTCGCTACACTGATTATAGCAAGATTTTCTTACCACATTATTGCAAGGAAGAACTAAATTTGACACTCAACTTCTGCATGTGCGTAACAAGTCTTTTTCATTTTTCACTGGAAATGGAAATGTGGAAATTAACATAAATATTTTGCCAAACGGTACAAATATTTTTATGCAAATTTAGAGATAAAGAGTTGCGTTCTTTTAATAAGTTTTATTTCCAATTTTCAGTCAATTTTTAAGTTTAGCTGTTCAACAAAAAAATTATTATTTGGCGGTTGAAAGTTGGATGAAAATGTTGTAATGATATAGAAATGGGTACTGTTTCTCTTTAAATGTGGATACTAACATGGACTAGTTGATTTATAATTTTTTGGAATTTTTGAAATGTCAAGGTTTTCCGCAGTTTCATAACGTTGCTATCTGTGCAGTTTTTACTTTATTTGTCTTTATTACATTTCTTTATGATATGCTTATCTGTCTGTGTCTTGTTACATGCAGTTAGAACCGCACGTATTTATTTGTTTATTTTGTTCAGGTGTCGTATATTTTATCACTATTCTATTGTTTTTATAAATTAGTTACTGTGAAATGCTACTAAAACATTTACAAATCTACGAAATTTGGAAATTTGAAAACTAATCTCATTTTCAAAACATCTGCGAAATTATTAGATTAATTTTTTTATAATATCATACAATAATATACGAAATCGAGATTTTTTTAATTATTGGTTTATGGTATTATCAGTATTAAAACTACGAAAACAAAAATAAAATATTTGATAACAAAAGGTAATTTAAAATTTTTTATCGTTATTCTTATCACCTATATGGTAACATATGTTTTATAATGTAATATGAAACAGTGATTCTATTAATAAAAAAAAAGAACTCTTAGGTTATTTAACTGTACTACTTATCTGCCATATCTCGTTATGTGCAATATTTAAACTGAAAATTAAGTCTAAATTAAGTATAATTACAAACAACAATCAAAAATTTTTGTGTCAGTAGGACCATCTTTACGTTGTAGCTATAATTTTTTATTTGTACATTTAAGCAATTAAGATAGAATAAAATTTTAAAATGTCTACCATAACAATCGAAAAGAATGAGAAACATAACCTTTTTTTTTAACAAATTTGAAATTTGATTTTGAATGAAATTCTAAAATAGCAAGAAATAAAAAAGAAGCTCCTATATTAAAAAAATGAGGATGTAAAACAAAATCATCAGCACTGTATTGTATTTGTTGGCTTCAATAGTTTTTAGTTGTACAAATATTCTGCTTTAATACTTATGTTACTAGAATCTTTTGAGCCTAATTGTGATAAATCAAAGTTCGGTTAATCCGTCACGGTTAATATGTTTTTTTTATGTATTTTTTTATTGCTAAACAGTTAACCTGTAGAACGTTTTCAAATGAATGTTGCTTCATAAAAATATGAAATTAAAAACTAAAGTTGTGTCTATGAATATATATTTTTTTATTACTTTAAAATTAAATGTTAACAAAAACAACAGTTAACCGGTACGAATGTTGTTTCATAACAATAAAAATACAAAACAAAGGCTGTCTATGAATAATTTTTTTCAAAATTAAGTGTTAATAAAAGCAATTCCGGACGATGCAATAAAAACTAACGTTGTTAAAATAAAAAAAAAGTCAGTATTGATCGTTACAAGCTAGCTACAAAGTTGTTGATTAAAATAATTAAACAAATGTGCTCCAGCTTTTATTACTCATTGTATTAGTTTTATGGCGATAATCTTAAAAAAAAATCTAAATCTTTTTATGGTCTATCTGCTGTAAATTTTTTACAATGTTATGTTTAGCAAGGAGTACAAAATGTCAGAATCCGGAAGTGAGATTTCTTCCTTTACGAACAATTGATCAAAAAATATGTAAAAGTTCACTCGATACTGAATTAAAAATTAATCTAATTACCGAATTATCGTATTTCTTCGCTTACGCAACCTGTAATTATTTGGTTTAGAAAGACAGGGTTGCTCCGCTATTTAATATTAATGTGAATAATTAATGACTGGTTACAATCAGGGGCGCACTTGCTTGCCTTTTTATCGATTATCCTTTTATTTGTTGTTTAAAAATATTTTATCTGTTAGTCGCTTGCTAAAACGACGTATTGAATGAAGTATAAAGCTTGGTAATCGATTATATTATTTATTATAATCTTGGGTTCGAGTCGTCGATCCATGGTCCTTCGAGCCAAATATCGCATTACGAAGTCCTTACAAAAATAACAAGATAATACATTAAAACTTTGCTTTAATATTTAACAACACCTTAATGACGTTTCTAATATTGTGATAACATGGAAAAAAATCATTTAGATGATGGTTTTGTTAATTTTTAATCATAGGATAGTCTTTTAATTAAAATTTCTTTTTGTTTGTGTGTTGACCTGAAAAAGCACTCTTTTAGGATCAATAACTTTTCAAAAGCAAATTAAAATGGTGCTGCTTTCAGGATTTAATTACATAGACTGATTAAAAAAAAAAAGCGCGATTAGTATGCAACCAACAATACACTTACCTTTTTGTTGAATTTTGCTAACGGAATATAAGTGGAAGAAAAAGGGTGATAAATAACGGTGTTCTCCAAATATTTCTTTATTTTTTTTTTCTTAGGTCTATCCATAATACATAATTATTTGCCACTAAACCGTATGCTTAGCAAGTACAATACATTTCATTTTAATAATACTCATTTCTGAATATGAAAATGTAAAAAGTGTAAGTTTCACTACAGAAGTTTCTAAGACAACGGTCGAAACATGCGCCGTGTTTTATAATAAATTTATTTATATCACCCTTTGTATTTTTATGATTAAATAAAAACTAGATTAGACTAGATCAACTATGGGCACATATTTAGATCGTTTGATACAGTTGATTAAATATTTTCAACGACAAGAATAGAACTGAAATGTCAAAAAAAGGAAAATAATCGGGTTGCTAGAGCTAGGGGATTGACGTTTCGATAGAGTATCGTTCGTCCCATCGGCGAGAATTATTGTGCAACCTCAACAGATTCATCAACAAAAATTTAACAATATTATCTAGATCGAGGTTGCAAAATATTTGTCTTTGAGACAGTTTTTTTCTTTTTGTTCTATTCTTGTTGGGTAACTCGTATAAAATATTTAACAATAACGGGTTCAGGTCTGTTTCATCATATTGTATATTGTTTTAAAAATATATAATAGGAAGTTGGTTTTTAAAGTAAAGAGGGGATGGCAGTTGGGAGATAGTAATAGTTTGATACGTTATACACAGACATAACACATAAAGGATAAAGCATAAACACTTACACAATCTATTCCAAACCATTCATTGGGCGCCTTATTTAAAACGCAGAATAATATGAAAATAGTTATATTTATATGTATATTTTATATATCTGAGTCTCCAATGTAAATAGATATAATCTCATGTGAAATACTCTACAAAAACATTCTATAACTTATGTGGTATCCTAAACATCCTTAAGACTAATTTTGATTTTGTGCCTCCGATTTTATAGTATAATTATAACAATTCACGCCTTTCAGCAACATTCGCGCAGAGTCACATACTCCAGATATATACGCTATGACTCCCATTGTCGCGAATTGTCGTTAGAGGAATTCGCGATAATGGAAATTGAGGTTATTTTGTTATAAAGCTGACAGGAACTCCTCGGCTTGCACCGTGGTCATCCATATCCGGAAACCGGAAAGATATAGAGGTAGTGACGGACACAGCGGCTCTCCCGCTTCTTTGATCACCTATCACAATACAGGTTACCTCAATTCCACGAAACCTCACCTCACTCCATTTCACTCAAATCCGATTCCCCCCGTTGGACAAAAAATTGTTGTTATTATTACAGAATTCGATGCGAGACGTGTTCCGTTAGAATTGAGGCAAATAAGCTGCATTAATTTGTGTGTGTGTGGCGTTGTGGGTACTAAATGTTTGGACTACTGTACGAATTTCCAAAAAAATAAAAAAAATAAAAAAGAGCCAAAGAATTAATCCACGAACTGTCGCTTTTGATAAAGGATTATTATTGACAATGGGACGGCTGCAACTTCGCCAATTTTACCCCGTTTGCCCCTAAAACCGTGTTTATTTTATTTGTGCATTTGAAATTTCACCCCAATGTTGGGGAAAAATCAATTTAATCTTCCCGTTACAATTTTGAAGGATTTAACAAAAGAGTGGCAGCTTTAATAATAATAGAAAAGAAGTACACACGTGCCCAACGATTTTGCACAAATCTGGAAATCAACATACGGCTAAACCTGTTGTTTGTCATCAAACTACCCCTTTATGATGAAATTCCCCTTTTACGTAAAATACGACCCTCATTTTACAATAATTACATATTTTGATGTCATTTCGAACATCTGCCTGTCGCCACAATAACAACGGATTAAACGAAAACTTGGGCAAATACATATTTTTTAATAAAAATGCGACGACGACGACGACGACGACGACGACTTTGACCAGCTGCAACGACCCCGAGCGATAACCCTCTTATAAATCAGACGAGATTATAAAGTTGTGTCCTTTTTTGTGTCGTTGTTTGAGCACCGTACCTTGTGAATTTTTACGGTAATTTATGTCGATGCGGGAGTGTAGGAACAGCCGTTAAATTTCATTAAACACACGGTTTGATTGTTAAGATGAATATTTTATAGTCGAGGCTAGAAAATTTTGTTGTGATATTGATCCTCGCGGGTAATTAGTGTTTTTGGTTGAGTCAGTGAAATGAAAGTGTGTTTATTATCAATTTAGTGTTATTAGGAGATGGATAAAAATGGAATTTCGTTTTTATGAATGATATATGAAAGAATTTTGTGAAAAACAATTTAAGAGGTAGAGCTGAAAATAAATAAAAACGGAAAAATGTGTAAAGACACAGAGAAAATTGGAGTGATTCCCAGAAATTAAGGGAGGAAAAAGATAAATTTATAAAATAGATAAAAGACAGAGAAAACCTCGATGCGTGTTGTGTAAATTAGATTACCAGCCTCGAAGAAGAAACTGCTTCCGGCAAATACACTTTTTTCATTTCTTATACTCGAGATGACGAAGAGGAATTATAAAAATTATTTCCGTTTAGACAGAAAAATACTTTTAATAACACAAAGGTTTCGATTTCATAATTGGGAAGCCAGCCTATTTCATTAAGTTTCTCCAAGTGTATGACGTTGCTTTCCGCACACCGAAACCGCGCCTTTATATGTGAGTCGTAAATTTACTGAAATGTGGATTTGGAAAAATATAGGTTTATCCCATTTCTTTTATCAGGGGTGGCAGCTAAATGACCAAACAAGCGAGGGCAAAATCCATAGTCGCCGGACCTTTATTATTTTCATCGCGCTACACAGTTTTACAAAATACCAATTTCCTTTTACGACTTTCATTAAAAACACACTCAGATACTGCATCCGCAAACACAGCTCCAGCGATCGTTTCAGATTTATCGGAAATTCGACAAAATCATGTTTATTGAATGTGTACATGGTCACGTAGGTACAAATTTGAAGAAATTAGTGTCTGCCCGCGGGCCCGGATTTTCCGGGAGAGATGAAGTTATAAAGCTGTACGCCAATGAAGCGACAAAGGTTTCTGTGGTTTGAGATGTGCTAGAGATAAACGAATACGATAGGAAATCAATAGGACAATAATTATAGAATTTCTGTAACGTCGAAAACATTCTGCAACCTTTTGTTGCTAAGGGTTTCTATTATTGTGGGGATTTTCTTGTAGCCCAAACATTTAGACAAAATTATACACACTGTTGCCTAAAAAAGTCAACAAAACAAAAACAAAATAAAAATAAAAATAATTTATTCACTAAAAATTAAATGCTTGTATAATATATATATATATATGAAAATCTATAAATATTGACTAGTATATAGAGCTAAATTAAAATAGTCTTATAAATAAATTATTTAAAATGACTAGTTTAGGACTAGGTGCGCGGACAGTTTTAGGACAGTGTGCGGTAAATTCGTAACATAGTTCTAAATATTAAAATAAGGCAAAACTCCAACGCGATTTCTAATAAAAATTAACACATAAGAATAGATAGCGTAACGCAATTATAGAACCCGTATTAAAAATTTTTTAACGAAGAAGTTTTGTGCCACGTTTCGTACCTCGGGAATTCTGGAACATTATACTACGAACAACTTATGATTAACATTGGAACATCCGCGAGATACGAGCCGTGATTTTGATTTTTTGCTCATTTAATCCTAGATCGAACACCTTACAATTTTTTTATTTTATTTTATTTTATTTTTTTTTGTTAAAAAGTGAGGCCTTTTTCTACGTGGTCGCCTGCTAAATAACAACTGACGTGCGAATAGTGTTTTATCAAGGCTCACTTCCATTTCTATGGCGTTTTGCACATAAATTATGCACGTATTGTTACACAAGTAGCACGATTGTTCGATACCACGTGTTCGTATTCAAATTTTTGCTATAGAAACGCATTCACGGGAGTGCAGTAATTGATTTGCGCGGAACCGATGTGACGGCGGTCTCCCACTACTTTGTTGTAATTAAAGCGCATTAATTAGTTACCTCTCCTCCCGGGGCCATCTTGAAACTGAAAAAATAGACGATCGGAAGAAGAAGGGAAAGGAAACCGATTTAAATCGAGTTGCCAGATTGAGCATGTACGATACGAATTGAACAGATGCATAAATTTATAAAAAAAAAATATATATATATTTTAGGGGTTTTGTCAAGGTTAGCGAGGGGAGGTGGCCACGCGCCAAGGCAGATGTTTACAGAATTTAGGAAATGGGGACGGGGCTTCACAATAATACAAAAAATTGTAAAGAAATCAGGAATAATTTGCATTCGGTCATAAAACCCAAAAATAGTCGTTTTATGCAGCGGCCGTTGTCAATGTAATTACACCGGATGGTCGTGTAATTTGAATACGAACAGTGCATCGTTATAAAACATCTGTATTTTGTACCTTATAATGTAAAAACATAGATATAATATTTCATAGCACCCAGGCTGTTACATTATGAAATAGCAGGTCATTTGCAATTACTCAAGGCACACAGCTTAGTATTATAACTAGTAATTAGCAAAGGTAGTCAGTTTGTACTATACAACAATTCAAACAATATGTTAGTTACCGGTGGAATGTATGCCGACGTAAGGCCCACATCGGCTTCAAAAGAAATCTATTCAAAGTGGCACCTGATACTTCCGAAGGCATTAAGAGCCAAAAAACGAGCTCTCACTTTTAAATAAAGATTCCGTTTGAAATCGACAGTCCGTCGCCCACAATAGCAACAACCCCGTCGCAGCAGCGATGGCCCGAGTCGGGGTTGGTCCGGTTGCGGGGGCGGGCGGATGTTGGGGATGCTACCGGGACGACTTGGGCGCTGGTGTCTTAGCAAGGATGTCTGGCTTGATTTTGGCTCGGTGGAGGTTAGAGTGGCATAATTGACAAAGTTATGAGGGTATTGATTGTACTGCGGAGGCAACGTATGGCGTCCAGTAGTTATTCGGCGTCACGTCGTCCGGCAACATTTTAATCTGGAGTTTATGAGGATATGGAGCGTGGAAGACGCCCGGCCGTGGGACTGAACTGAACAACGAACTAAAAAATACGGATAGACGACGGGTCAGAGGCGCGTTGCTGATATAGGCCGCAGAAGGGGCGGTCCGCAGGGACCGCCGCCCCCGGCGGAGACAAGTGATCATGTGAACGTGATATATCCTACTACTAGTCAGGAACTCGAGACAGGAAAACGGTCATGCCGCGTTGAGGTCTGATTGTACTCGTTTCAGCTAACCCTGAGTTGCGCTTGTCCGGGGACTCCCCAAATTCTAACCATAACGACTGACCAAAACCGTCTCTGGTTTTTGCGGACCGGTTTTGGACACTCGGATGGATCAGAGGAGCGGTTTTCGATGAATTTTACCATGAACCTGAGTTGCGTGGACTGGGCATGCGGAACGTTAACTGACTGTTGAGCAAGCTACATCTAACAACTCAATACATACACACTTGTGAACGAATAGTATCATATCGAGAGATAAAATAGGAACTTCTTTAAACATCACCTAAAGCTTTCTATCGTACAAAACATCAGTATCTCGATATTTTTAAAGTGAAAATCAACAGACTATATAAAATTTCACTCAGTCTTTCCGGTATTTGCATAAAAATATGTGCTCATATGTTCCCCATAATATATGAGGCCTCTTGCAAATATAGGAATACGCTTATATATACTTTTTTTTTTTTAAGATTATACAATATAATCAAATAAAATTAATAAAAATCACAGGTGTCGTCGAATCGCCATCGATAGTTTCTTAAAAAAATATGTCACATCTATGCAAAACTACGTGTAGGAAACTGCTTAGGCCGGGGTGAGAGTGAATGTAACGGTGAGAGGTGCGGGCTGCTTCTGGAACACCGGCAGGAACACCACGGCCGGCACAACTCTCCTTTCCGGAGCAGCCTCCTCGACCAAAAACGCTTGCATCACATACCCCGCGTCCTCGCCCCCCTGAGGCAACGCATATGCAGCAGGAACTTGCGCTCTTTTCGCCACATCTTTCAAACTCTGTCCAATTTCCGGCGTCAACTCAGCTCGCTTCCCTTTCCCCTTCTTCTTGTTCTTGCCTCCATCGTCTTCTTCGGCGTTTTCGGACGGCTCTTTGGACGTCTCGCCAGGATTCTCGTTATTTCCGTTAAAAAACGGCGGCAAGGGAAGAAATGGATGTTGAGCAAACATGTGATGCTGCAACAATTCCGGCTGCAGGAAGCTTTGAGTGCAGACTGGACATTTCAGAGGTGCACCATCCGAAGACATCGAATGGGACCTTTCGTGCACGAACAATAACGGAAGGAGAGGAGTCGTAAAAGGGCAAAAGGAACATTGATAACTCTTCGTGTTTGACTCGTCGACCCCGAACAAACTCGAAAGGACGTTCTGTATGCCGACTTCTTTTCTCTCTTGACCACCGTTCGGTATTTTCAACGTGGGACTTCCACGTTCGCTCTTCACCCCGGTTTTAGAATGCTGCCCGATGCTCTGCTGCAACTGCTGCTCCAACTCTGCCCATTTTTCCGCGCCGGCCTGTCCATGGTCGCTTAGCAAGTGCGCCTTCAACCATTTCGTGCTGCGAAAACGTCGACTGCAAATCGAACAGACTTCCGTAAAATGGGTGAAATAACGATGGCTTAAATCGGCCAAGTCGGCGGGTTTCAGAGCGGGATCCGGCTCCGGGGGCAGATGGGGTGTGGTACTTTCGCCTTCATTTTTACGCGGCTGTAAAAGACTAGTACCGTATTCAACAATTCCGTGAGTATTGTGCTTGTGGACTCTCAAAAAATATTTACTGCACAACTCTTTATTGCATATGTCGCAAATTACGCCGCCGATTTGAGCGCCGTTCTCTATCTCTATTCCGTGCATCCTTTGCATATGGGTCTTCATAAAATATTTATTACACAACTCTTTATTGCAAATGTCGCAATAACTACTGGTCGGAGTCACATTCATACTAATTCGACGTTCAGCGCTTGAAACTGGTATCCTGTTGACGCTCTTTTCGGGTGTGCTAAAACCGTTAAACTCGTCTTTGATATTATCCAAGTTCCCCTGTTGATTGGGATGAAATTCTAATAAATGTTTTTTCATTTCGTCGACATTTTGCACGTCTTTGCCACACAAATCACACATGGTATTGTTGTTTGAACTGTTTTCGGATTCAACAGGTTTATCAACGTCTGTAACGTCGTCGAGTAAAATTCCATGTTCTGTCATCATGTGGGCGTGTAAAAAATAACGATTTTCAAACTCCTTATTACAAGCATTGCAAGCCGTACACACTTTACTGACATCGAGTTCGTTCAGTTGCAAAATCATCGTTTGCAGCTTCTGTAGGTCTTCGCTGATGGCCTCGGCGTTTAACGATTTCTCGTTCGACGTTGATGTGTTTTCTTTTTTTGTTTCTTCTGTTTGGTCTTGGTGTTCCTCTTCTTTGGGGTAGATTTTCGAATGAACACTGACATTGTGTAACTGCGATAAACTCGCGTTCTGGAATTTGATTCCGCATATGTCACAACTTATGTCTGAGGGTGAAGTTGTTTTACGATCTGTGTTCGACTGTTCGGTCATTATTAAGTTCAGAGGACTTGTTTGCATGTTGTTTTGCCACGGGAAATTAGCACCACCTTCGAGTTTAGTGTCTTTCTCTTTGTCGTCCGGTATGTAAATGCCGTGACGTTTCATCTTGTGGGTTCTCAAAAAGTATTTGTTGCAATACTCTTTGCAACAAATTTCACAGAAAGCTTTAGGATTCATTACGCCGATTCTTCTGAGACGATTGGATATTTCGATATCGTTTCCGGGGGACATTTTGCTTTGGGGGATGTAATAGATTCCTCCTTCGGAATCGCTTTTAAATGAGGTAGATTCGGTTTGTACATTTCTAGGACTAGAAGATTCTTCAGCTGGTTGGTCATCTGGCGATACTTTATCACTTTCACTGTTTGATGAGAAACCATTTGAATTAGGAACATTTTCGTTTGATTCACTTTCATATAAATTTGGGAGGTTCGGTTTGTTGCATTTTTGCGGGAAAGATTTGTTTGTGGTGAACGGATTCGGGAACAGGTTGTTGAATGGGTTTATGATATTGGCGGATTTTTCGTTTTTAATTGTTGATATTTCTACACTTGGCACGGAAGTTGGGAGTTTTACAGTTCCAGCGTAAGAAGCAATATTTACATTATTCACTAAAGGCTCTGATGAGGGAGGATCGGAATAGATGCCATGCTTGTTGGCTTTGTGAGTCTTCAAAAAATATTTGTTACAAAATTCCTTGTTACACAAGTCACAATACGCATCCGGATTGAATATTCTTATCGGCTGTCTCGGCATATTATCAGGTTGCGCAAACTGAGGTAAGGTCATGAACATCGGATTAGTGGGGTTGAAAGGCAAGCCGTGTAAATTGGGATTGATCCATTCCTTGCCCTGCAGCTCGTTCATCCATGGTACTTCTGGTCGATTCGAAGTCAGTTCTAAGGGCGTCTCTGCACGTTCCATATGCGGATTCAACGCAAACTCCTCCGGTTCTTTCTTGCATTCGACCGCGGAATGATCCGATACTACATGACTTTGAAGCTGCTCAGAGGTGTTGAAGTATAATTGGCACACGGGGCACTGCAGTTCTGGCTCGGGGGAGGTCGAACTTGGCTTACCTTCGGTATGAATGTCGGATTCGGCTGCTGAAATTCGGACTGGTGTAGACTGTTTTCGACGCTTCTTGCATGAATCGGTTAATGGTGTTACTAAACAACGTTTCACTGGACGAGGTGTTTCGAACTCGGGCTCGCTGCTTGTTGTTTCCTCGGCTACTGAGGAGTATCCTCCATGTAAGGGACCAGAAGTTGAGGGTAACGTGACGGATGTCATCATATTGTCGTGTAGGCGACATGCAATGATTCTATAGGTCCCTGCGCACAAAACAATCTCAATTACTCATTTCGCAATCGATCACTCCATCATCATGTTCAACTTTACAAACAACAACAACAACAACAACACAAAACATACTACAAGGACCGCCGACTCTATTCCTATCTCTAAAATAATCATTAACAATCAAATTTACAAAAAATCTTTCTTCATTCTTTATATTAAGGTAAATTTCAAAATATTTTATTGTATCTTTTGAATTATAAACGAATATAAATGACCAATCATAGTTGTCCTTTGTTACCATACGCAGAAATTTGAGTTATATTACTTGTTTCATTTTATTTTATTTAAAGAACTTCCAATTTTTTTTTGAGAAATCATATTTTTCATGAAAAGATTTACCTTTTTTTGACAAGTGTTTTTGCAAAATCGCAACCAAAGTCTAGGAACTAATTACAAAATAAGTCGAAAAGCAAGTATGATATTTTCTGATGAAAGGTTTCGTAAAAGCTTCCCAAAAAGGGTAAAATAATGCCGAATTTTGAGGAACTAGATTACCTTAGAAAGCATTTAATAAAAAAACGTCACTTCCTTGCTTTTTGACTTATTTCGTAAGATTAAATTTCGTACATATCAAAAACGCCTAGTAAAAAGAAAAAAAATTGAAGAGATTAGAAAATATTCGATAAAAAAGCGATAAAAAATATAAACTATGTCGAGTGATCTTTTTTCAAAGATTTATCTCCATAAAAAAATGAAAAACTAAAATTAGTACGGGAGACGATTTACTTTACGAAACAAATATATAATTCCTATGATTGAAATAGAAAATAAAGTATTATTATCATTTTTCCCAACGATGAATCCACATCATTCAATATTTCTAAACAATAAAGTGAAAATGGTTGTTTGCAATCACTTGTAACTCTGAAACTGAATGGAACTGACCGCACATCAATCATCTTTTCGCAACATGTTTTCAACAATTTTCCAAAAATTTTTAGTTTCATTCATCTGCTTATATTTTCAAATTTTTTATATCAACAGGAGATATAAAGTTCCAATATTATTTTCATCGACTCAAAAACGTTCAAAAACAAAATTTAATTTGGAATGCCTTTTTTAAGGAAAAAATTATAATCAAATATTGTTTGATTTTGACTTTTAAAGTTCAAAATTTTATTATTTTTACATGGAATTTTCAAAAAAAAAAATGTAATTTTATTGCTGAAAGTGAATTTTGACTTTCCTTTTAGTGCGAAAGATGTAAAAATATATTTAAAATAAAAATCAAATGAAACAATGACGAATTCTAACATTCTAACTATATCTTTATATTCATTTTGTTAATGTTTTTGTACATAAAATAAACACAATATTTCTAGAACTTAAAATAATGAAATCAATAATTCAATTTCTTTGAAAACTAGATCTTGATAAACAATCAATTATGAAAAATCTACTTTTCATATATCGTTTTTATTACTACTAGGTGATATTTATCTTTAATTAAAGCGAATTGGTGATTAACAAGACTGACTTACTTAAATGTCGTAAATGTATTAAAGTGGTTTTTGGATAGTTGCTGAAGTCGCGTTTCAGTGATAATAGAACATGTAAATATGCACAGAGCTTCATATTTTATCAAGCATTTAATATAAAAACATATAAACTGAAATATTTTACAAACATACCCAAAATTTGATATTCTTTTTCAGAAAATCCCTAAAATAACATTCTCTTTTTTCATGCACACGAGCTAAAGGGTTTTTGATTTGGTTTTTTTTTGAGCTTTCAAGTACATGGGATTTTCTTTGCGTAATTTTTTTTGTAAATCAAAATTTATAAAAAAATATACTGGATGTTTGATGCGAAAAGGAAAAACTTTTGCAATTCACATTCCCGGAGGCAGCAGGTATATTATGTGTTATTGCTGTCAGAATCACGTGATTTCAAAGAGACGGGTTATGGATTTGAAGACTTTTACAATCAAAGCCTACTGTTATTAATTTGACTGGTTGGCCTCGGGGTCCAAAATAATTACATCGGTTCGTTTGATTATGATAGAATTTAAAGATGGCGCGTCGACGAGGGCCCAGCGTACTTGTCCCCGTGACTACCGCCGAATTTCTACTAATGATCCCATCATTAAATATTTGCGCGTTGTGCGAGGTTAGAGTCAAGTCGGTAAGGAAGTATGATTCATGTTGTTTCCCTCATTTTGGATTCTCCCCTAGGTTTTGCGAGAGTTTCCAAGAGAAATAGCAAAGAGATTTAGATGTGGGGTGACAATACTGGAATAGTTTTATTAACACCCGCATATATAATTGTGAAGAATCAGAAGACATTTTATTACGTTCAGGACATGACAATTTCCATTACAATGAATTTGGACGAAATTAAATTCGAAATCAGCTGAATCAATATGTAAATTCGATCAATTCCGCTTTACAAGAGTTGTTATTGTTTAGCGTGCTTAAAGATCTTGAAACTGTATTTTTATAGACGTTATTATTATACTGAAGCACCGTCAAGAGCTATTTTTTGACATAATAATCCATTTTTTTCTCCACATTTCATATATTTTAAAATACAACTTGACATTTTATCAATTTTTTTTGTATATGTATATATATCTATACTACATCAACCTCCTTTTTGTTGCCGACTCTTCTCAGACGTTATTTAATTTTTTTTTTTAATAATTCTTACGAAAACGATTTTTTAAAAATTTGATTTATGGACATTTCATATCACTTAAACATACACACCGAGACTTTTTATATGGTACCACCCTTTCCGACAATAAAAAAAGCCATAAATTCAAATAGAATTTTATTGGATTTATACTATTTTACAGGCAAACGTTTCCATTTTTTTATGAAGTTTCAGTTGAAAGGGTAATCATCTCAGTAAAAAATCAAAAACTATAAAATTCTGTAATTTTCAGTTTATTGATCAACATATATTTTTCCAAAATTATTTTAAAAATAATTGAAAATATACTTAATACTTTGTATTTTTACTAGCCAAAAATGGTTTTATGAAATTTTTAATTTTTGCAAAATTTTGTTCAGCTTTTTGGAACACATTTGATAAAAAAGCATCGAGCGTCATCATGAAAACAATCGAAATTTAAAAATTAATGTGAAATAAATGTATGATTATAAGCGAGTTTTAATTTTTGCAAAAATTGGGCTGTAAATTACCAGCTTCCTACCAAAATTGAAATTTGATTGTTGTAATTACTTTTCGTATTAATTTTCTTTACTTTAGTTTTTATGTTCTAACATTTTTTTATAAATTCCATCGTAAGAACTCGATGTAATTTTAAAATGATGTAATTACTCTTAATTGCAAACATTATCTACGCAATATCAATCAATATCAATGTGATATCTGCTTGATTCATAAAAGAATGATAAATTCAAGGTACATTAGAGTACAAAATTATTCTCATCATACTGTATTTTACAGTGTTATGTTCTTTGTTAACTTATATTTTATAATTTGTTTATCTTTAGCGATTTCGTGCATCAAAATTTCAACATGTCGAATTTATACCGGAAAAATTCGATAATTTTTTTCTTAATACGTTTTTCCAGAATGCTGAGCAGGGAATGATATCGTTAATTTATGTATTTTAAAAAATCTTGTTCATTAAATAAAAACTAAAAATATTTGCAAATTTACGTTAAAAACGTCACAATTTTGCTTTAAATGTACAACAAAAATAGACCTAATTATGTCAAAAGTGCTACATATATTAGATCGAATTTGAGACTGTCAGAAACAAAGCACAATATACTTAGATAAAATACCATATACTTGAATGAATTAAATATATTTCGCTATATTTAACCCTCATTTAAAAAATATTTTATCAGATTAGCATACTTGATATTTGGCCGTTAAAATTACAAATTTAAATCACCAATTAATTTTTTTACGTAAAATTAGCAAAAACGGAAGCGAAATCTAGAGCGGGTAGCCAAAAAAATCTTAGATTTTAGTATGACATGCAACGTTGTTAATTTTAAAGTATAATTTGAATTTATTCATTGTCGTTAAAGTGTAACCCAATATTTCACTTAAGCCTCGGCCGCCATTGTAAAATAATCGAAATAAAAAGAAAGAAGAATATTACAAGAAAAATGGAAAATATAAATTTTTTATATAGCCGAGTATACTTTATATTATTCACATAAACATCAATCATGATTTTATGCCATAAACAAATGAATGTGCAGGAAAAATGCATTAAGGTATTGACTTTATATTTATTACGGTTCTTAAAACATTTTAAAGTGAGATTAGTGTATACAGGGTGGTCAAAAGTTGATTTATTGTTTAATTGGGGGCGAGAGTGAGATGGTGAAGCAAGCAAATAATAACATTGTAAAATGAAAAATGTTTAAAAATGGTGACCTGCTTTCACAATTAATTCACTACAACAATATTGCCTCCTTCATTATTGTTTACAGAACACTGTAACATTAATAATATTGATTGAATTTATTATATCATTATTCCGCACAAAACAGGTTGTAATTTTTATGTTTAAAAGAGATAATATCGTGCATAACGATAAATAAATATGTGACATATGTGATCGATATTCCTAAGTTTATTGTTTAAAAAAGTTGGCGCTACGTTTAAAGGGGCAAAAAAATGTTGTGACGATTACTCGATGATGAACAAAGGGAAAAACAACAATTGCCTTTAAACATGCAATACCAACCATGTAATGGTGAAAATTCAGTGAAAGCACAACAAGCGCACCAAAAAACACCACATAACTGTCAATTAAAGAGCACGTGAACCCTCTGGAGTAGAGTACAAACAGAATATAGTATCAATAAGGGAAGTACACAGTCCGTATCTGTATGATAGAATCCCCACCACTCGAATGCACCCCCTCCCCGACACAACCACCACTCATATTTAAAATAATTCATAGAAAAAGCTCGCATGTAAAAACGGAGCTTATATTATTAAAGACAATTATTTTAATCCCGTTCGATTTAGAAAATTTCAGAATTTAGTTGAATGAGTGGTAAATTATCAAGGGATCATGATAATCGTCGAATTATATCGATGATTTTTTTCATTAATTATAAATGAGGAAGTCTTTACAATACGGACTTTTCCTAAACTTACGTTTATATTTTTAACCAATAACAACAAACCGGTAATAAAAATGAAATTAAGCTTTTTTTTTGGGCGAACAATTTTTGAAATTTTAATGATAATGGACGAAATGTTTCTTGAATTATTGCCAGATTTTTTTTCTCGACGTTACTCCGCACCAAAAGTTGACTTTTAACAAATATCTTTTACTTATTGATAGGAAAAAATGTCAATTCTTATTATTTATTGATCAAGAGACTTTGAGTAAAAATACGGAACAACACTAACCTCAAATGTATTTAACAATAATATATTCATTTAATCGAAATTTTGTGGATTTTTAAATGCAGACAAATCTCTTATTTCCCTTTTATGAATTAATAATCATTAGGAGCAATAAAAATGGACAGGACGTTATGAAGCTTAGAAATAAATGATAGGGTCATAATTTATGAAAAATGTGATTTTTAGGTTACAGCTACAGAGACAAAAAATATTTTTATTTTTTAGACAGATTTTCCAAAAGTCTAAAATTGACAGTCACAAGATATTAAAAAAAACAGAATACTATTTTTCAAAAAACACGAAATTTGCCACTTTTTTTACTTTCGTCTTAGTTGAATTAAGAATTTTTTAGCGTACGCATGTCATTAAAAATTAATTAACAGTATTTATCAAAAACAGGCAGCTAAAGGAATCGATTTCCCATTTTCCTAACAATTATTCAACCATTGTAGTTTAAAAAAATGGCGGTTTTAACTTGACATTATTGATTTAGACACGTTTTATTCTGTTTTTATTTAAAGAGAAGGTGAATATGACAATGAATTAATACAATAGAACCTTTCACGTAGATTTAGACCACAGAGTAATCGAAATTATTTTTTATCATTTTACTAAACTTTTTTGTAATAGGTTCCAAATTTGACAAAATTTGAGAATCTCGAGAACAATTTTTTGCTTCATAAATATAATAAACGATTAGTAAATAAATCAATAAAAATTCTCATTTAAAAAATGAATCTCCAAAATTTGTGTTACGTAAATCGATTTACAGATAATAGGGAGGAGAATAAAAATTAAAATGTATTTAATAAACAAAATTTCTTATAAAAATTGCTTCTCTTTTAATATAAAAATTCCTTTTATGTTTAGATTTTACATTAAAATATGATAAAATTAATTAAACGATTAAACAAAAAAAAAAAATTCTTGTTGAAATTTAAGAGGTTTGGCGTCGTTAATCTGAAGCAGTTTAGTGTGTTATTGGGCACAAAGAACTCAAAAATGTCCGCAAGATGCTACGATAGACAAGTTTTTATTTTTTATGAGTGCCATATTTGATATTTATCTCACTGGATGGACAGAAGGATACTTGTGAATATGCATCTACAAGCCTTGTTTATTGCCAGTTCTTGAAATTTGAAACGTTGGTTTTCTAAACGTCAATAAAATCTTGTTTTAATGGAAATGGCAGAAAAGAGAAGACGACGATCATCGTGGTAAAAATTTGAGTATTTCAAAGAGGGATTTCAATCAAATAAAAAAAATGACGTTGTGAGATATAAAGAAAATAAGTGGATAAGTGTAATATAAATCAATAAGAAACACTTTTTACAAGATCCGTTTGTCTATTATGAAGGTTTTAAAATTTCCTTTTGACGTTTGACATTCACAGGATTTAATATGTGGGTATGTAGAGATTTAATATAAAATATCTTGTCAATTTTGGCTCGATTTTGTGAAAATTTGAAATTGTGATATTTGTATTAATTTTGGCGTATGTTAATAAGCAACGTGGTGGCTTTTAAAATGACAAAAATAATGCTTTTATCTTTTATCTGAGCGGATTTTATTGATTTATTATTAATTTTATCTCTAATCAGTCATGAATAATTTAATATTTAAATAAAATTGAAGAGAAACTGTGGTAAATAAGATAATAATAATCGAAATTAAAAGCAAGGTACGTTGGTTTATTGATTTTTATTTGAAGTGATATTTAATAAAATAGATAAAAAAGTCTGTTGTGGGTCGAAACCACCTGTATTTACTATTAGAAACGAAAGGGAAAACTCAAACACGCACAGAAATGCTACAAATTTTAAATAAAAACGCAACATATATATACACAAATTGTAGATTCCAAGAACTGGGGGAATTATTGATCATCAGATAAAGGCAACACAGCTATCAGAAAACATAATGACGAATGGAAACATAACGGACAGCGCAAATGAGACTGTAGGGTGAGTATATGTGTGCGTTAGATGCGTGTGTATAGTGGATCAATAGTCCTCCCACGCCGAAGACCACTGGTCAGAAAACGGCCAGTCGCGCAACTTTCATTTCAAGACATAAGGTGACACGCCTATACCTTAAAAATACTAATTTTCCCCGGAACTCCATACTAATAAAACAAAACAACAATCACCCAATCATTGCCACCCTGATTGTTTGTTGGATTTTCCAATTTCGTTGGGGAGTATTCGTATTAATTAAAAAATTACAATTATCAACACTAATAGCCCGATAAGTTGGAACGAAAACAAAAATTCCTCCGCGGTCAAATTTTCTCCAAAATTCACACAGAAACGATGAAAAAGGATCCCATAGAACGCTGAGAGATAGAGGGATAGGTAGCACGTGCATCAATTCATGCATAAATAATTATGACGTGAAACTTTCGATTTCGACATGCAAAAACAACACAAATTGATCGAATTTCATATTTTAACACGACCGACTCGTTTTTAAAAGCAAATATCCAATAAAACCGTCACTTATTGATTATTAACTCAATTATAACACTTTCAATGAATTGTGAATTGATATAACCAATTACACTTTATTTAATAACACTCTTCTAATAATAACAATGCAACAAATAAGCTCTAACAACTCAATTTAATCAAACTATTCCAGTATCATCTCTAATTAAGCGAAAACATCTAATTTTTAAAGCTACAAAAAAAGATCGGAATCGTCTCAATTAAATACCCTCCAGACACACACACACACACACACACACACACCCTCCACCCAATCGCTCCAAAAACAGCCATACTTTATTTGTTTATGTGTTGCAATAAAAAAATGTTAGTAAACAAATAGGGTTAAGTTTGCAAATTTTGACATGTGTTTGCATAATTATGAATTTTCGTGTTTTTTTTATCGCATGTGTGCTTTTTAAATATGGTCGTGTTTGTGAGATTATTATTTTAAAAATTACTTACAAAGACCACAGCCGAATTTTAGAAAATAGTCATTGCGAGCACCTAAACGACACTAGCGCGGTCTACCTACTGATAATTTAAGGGAGAGCGTCGAATTTCGACGCCGGTGCGCAACTCCATCAAATTTAGATGACAAAAGCCGCCATTTGTTAAAGAAATGCGTCGATTTTATGATTCGCGTTTATTGCGAGTTTTATTTATTTTTTATACTGCCGCATTTTTATTTTTACTTCTAAACAATAAAACGCAAGACGGTCTTTTTGATAACAATGTACTTTGCAAATATATTATAAATGGTCCCATCACTTTGATTTTTATATTTTATTGTATAACTGGAGTAAAGTTTTAAACCCAAATCCTTAAATGATATGACGTATTATTTTTGTGTGTATATGAGGGGAGGGAGGTCGATTTTTTCTCTTGCCGTTTGTTCTTGGAAAAATTATTTTCTTCGTAACACAACGCACCGACATTAGCAACAAAGGAAAGGGATTGCAATAAAGAATAAGCGATAGAATTGCCTCTCAAGAGAGAGGGCCCATACCAATTTTTTACTTTACTATTACTGATGTTGACAGTTTGTTTTGGTTTCATGAATTGTCGCATTGTTATACTCTGTTCTCCTTATTTTTTTAAACTTTATTTTATCGAAAACAAAGGAAATGCCATTTGACACCCTTTTATTCCACAAATGCATCATCCTTTTTCAACGCTTCTGAACAACCAGCCGAAAAATAAAACAGAAATATGCACCTATAAAAGTCACAAAAACAACAGTATCTCAAACTTTACGCGAAATGTAAAAATTCAAAAAAACAATTACGATTTTTTAAAAAATCATCATTTATTCCCTTGAAATAAAACAAAACTAATGTCTTTCGGTCACGCATAATATTTGAAATATTCCAGAATTTGAAAATTTTTTCGGCAGTTTTCTGCATTAAAGTTTTGAAACTTTTAAAATATTCAAAAAATTCCAAACCGATAATCGATCGAGCGAAAAATAGCTGTGACACGAAACTCAGCAATGTGCAAACATCAAAACCATGGAAAATGTGCACGAAAAGCATAATTTTATTTTTTTAAGTAGTAATCTTGCATAATTCTTAAAAAAAATATTGCTAGTTCTCAAAATGTCAACTAACATGGCGAAAAAGTACTAGTTTAAGTTGGAATTAATTATGCTTTTATTGGAAATTTTGTCAACGCCCACATTTCGCTTTTATCTTTTTTTATCGTTTAATTTAGTATAATTTAGAAACATGAACGAATAGATTTCTCGAGGGAAAGTTTTCAATTTTTTAAATCCAACGAGATAATAAGCCAATTTTCCAAATTAAATATTTTTTAACACGCTGAATTCCAGTCAAATAATTTTTAAAAAAATCTAAGTAGAAATGAAAACTTTAAATTTTATAAAAAATTTTTGTTTCACCACTTTTCAAGCATAATTAATTAATTTTTTAATAAAAAAGTTAAGTGTTTAATTATAAAAACAATCCAGACATAAAACAAAAAATTATTACATTTATTAATTAAAGGTAATTTGCTTATCAGCTTATTTGATTTCAAAAAAAAAAAAAAAACACAATCACATTAAGAATGTATCGTTCAGTGTTTTATTGGAAGTCTAGACAATAATCAATATTTTTTCAGTTTTCTTTGAACTAAAACATTACCGCACTATTTCATAATTTGAAAAATTAATTTTGTATTCAAAATTTATTTTGTGTGCGGCAGTTGTTGCATTTCCTTTAACATTTTGGGGAAGTTTTGAAATTTAAAAACGTAGAAGCGAGCTGTTAATAATACAACATAAACACAATTACTAAACAGTCAACAAGGTTTATCACCCCGTGTATCATCAAACAGTCCACTAAAACAATCACACTTAACTAACAAAGTTTACGCATAATTACGGTCAAAATATTATCTTCAGTGCGACTGATATATAGGATTATTATAAATGTTTCTAACATCGTAGTGTGCTGTGGAAATTTACCGCTTATAATTCTGGTGTACCTATACTATGTAAATTGATGTGATTTGGTTACCTAAAAGCTAAAAATGTCAAATGTACATTCTAGCATAAATCCAAAAATTGAAAGGCGGCAAATCTATACGCATTTAATAAGTCACAGCTAATTACGATGTTAGACACATTTGTAATATAATAATAATTTGCGATATTTAATACACAAAAAATGACAAAACTCTGACAGCAAATGTAAACAATTTTTAAAAACGAGAAATCAGACTGGGATTTTTGAATGTGAGTTAGAAATATGGAATCATTTTTAAATTTTTTACTTTTTTCACTGATATTTTCTTACAATACCCTATTTTATTATTCTATAAATTTTAAATTTCGACAGAATTGAAGCTAAGAATAGAAGTTATTGGACAACATAAAGCGTTTTATTTAGCTTAAATGTGTTAGATGAATAGAAATATATTTAATAAAAACGAGGTTGAAGTAATATTCGGTCAACGAAATGACGTCATAATCGCGCATTGAACCGAATTCAATAATCGAGCGACTAACGGTGACGTCAGGATTGTACGTTACTGAAGCAGATAATGACAGTAAAAAAAGGAGAAAAAAGTAATAAACAAACTGGAATAGACTCACAGTCATTAATATTGATGAAATCTCGAGTTCGACAAGTTTTTTATTCAATTTTCCACCGTTTTCTTATTTCTATGGTTCCAATTAAATTCGATATATGTCGATAATATTAAAAATAAATCGACCTTACAGTCACCATATCGAAATTATACAAAAAAGGAGATTTCACCACGTTTTATAATCTCATAGGAATGAAAAACTGACCAGTGGTGAATTTTTTCATTCTTAAAAAGGTTCCTCAAATGAAATATGAGGGTTATTTAAAAAAGGTCCGATCTTCACAGGATATAACAATAAAATTTTACGATTTTTACTTGACTTGTGACAAGTGTGGTATTTCACGAGTTCAACAAGATGTGAATAAATCTTTTACGGTTTTTAACTACCAAAATTCCACATTTCTACTAATTTACTAGCGTGACAGTTCCAAATTAGTTGATTAATCCCTACACCATCGACAACTTGCAACATATAATTTTTTTTAATTTAATACATTTATGGAATGTGACACGCTTTTATCACACATTTCATGTCAGCACCCTGAAGGGTCTGTTTAAAATGGCACAAGGATTTTATTGACAGTTACTACTCGCATTTTATTAGGGGGCGCAAGGCCAAGTCGGACGACCATAGTCGTAAATTTGGCCACATTTGCAGAAAACGACCCACATCTCAATGTTTCATAAAAATACTTAATTTTTTATTATGTTGTGAATTTTGTTTATTTTTTTTAAATTAAAATTTGAAATTTCACGCTTTAACGCCCTCTTACGTCACTACTTTAATTCTCTACTACATTTTACAAAATATCATCGCCATCTGGTAAAAAAAAGTGTAATAGAAAGCAGATTACTGTAATCATCTTGCTGGTTAAGCGTCTGCATGGTAGATGGCGCTAGCATTTACTTTATCTACTCGGACATAAAAAAATCAAATATTTATAAAATTTATTGTTACATTGTAATATATACAATTTTATAATCAAATGAGTAAACTGTTAAAATACATAGGTACATCAGATTAAGTTGACTTTTATATTAAAACGATTAAAACCTGTAAAAAAAATCAATCAATATTAAAGGTTACTTCCAACAGTTTATGCACGAACCTTGTCATTGGAGCATATTTGTTATGATACATCCTAGGCGAGTTGTTCCTAGACTGTGAATCTTCCGAATATGTGCTTCCCGCAGATCTTGTACTTTTAACACCATGAGCAAAATCTTTTCTATAATTCGTACCACTGGTCTTGTTCGAACCTGGAACCATCAATCAATAAACCGAAATTTTCCAACATTAGCGACCCACCTTGCTTCGCTTTTGGCATATTGCACGTAACTTGTGGATGAATTGTAGTTTTGGTATGATTTGTGTCATTCAGGTCACTTAAGTAACGAGTACTCCCTGTATACTCTTTATACTCCCTTTGAGGGTGTCTGTATTCTGACAAAACTTGAGTCACATGAGCCTTGATTCTCGCATCTTCACTACTTTCTGAGCTCGGTCTGTGTTTGTGATTGCCGTTTCCTGCTGTCGCTTTTTTATTCTTTTGGTACACCTTTTTACTTTGTTCGGTTTTGTGGAGCGGGAGCGAAGGCGATGAAGTCGTTGATGAAGACACGGCACCATCAGGTTCAGGTCGCACCTGAAAAAGTTCAATAAACTTCTTTTGATGACAGTTGTAACACTCACCTCATCTTTCGGATTGGGAGGTAGACTACTCCACGCTACGTCGTCCATCGAAAACAACCGCAACTGTTGGCGGATGTTCGCCTTTTCCCTCGCCCTCTTCTTCTGAAACTCTTCCTCGACCTTCTGCATCGCTTCCAATTCTCTTAATCTTTGTTTTTCTTTTCTCTCTGCTTCTCTAGATAGCTTTTCCGCGAGCCTCCTCCTCTCAATTTGCCTCACAGTACTTTGGAAGGTAAATCGTTTAGGTTTTCTGTTCCAGTTCTTCGTTTCTTCAAACGTTTTTGGGGGATCTTGCAAATCTTCAGGTTCGGGTTCCGATGATGATTTCGCTTCACCATTAATATTTTCGCAAGATTTCGAAAAAACTGATAACTTGTGGTTGGTTTTTGAACGATCAGCACTTTTAGATCTCTCTCGAAGGTCATCTTTTACTTTAGATCTAGCGTGTCGGTGATCTTGATTAGTATCGAATTCGGGTAAGTACATTAAACGGCCTGAACTTTTCGAATTTGGTACTAATAACTGATCTTTCTCGTCTGATTTACTTGAATTTTTCAGTTCAAGAGAATTGAAACCATTATTAAGAGAATTTGGTGCCGATTTACTTAGGAACCAATTATCACTTTGATCTTGGCTCAGATTCGGTTGCATGAAATCTTTTTTATTTCCTAAAGTTCCTAAAACCCCCGATACGGAACGTTTGAGTTTTTGTAACCCCGAATATGCTGTTTTGTCTGACATATACGCTGATAAATGATTGTCACGTGGTAGTGATAGACTGAAAACATGAGGTTTGTTTATGTATTTTGTTTGTCGTGATTTGTATGACGAGTTTTCGTTGTTTAAACCCTCTTCCATGCTGGAATCATCACCAAGGTCTTGCTGAGGCGTCCACGAAATTCCTTGACTTCTCGATGGTGGTATCTAAAAAATTCCTTAATGAAACAGTCGAGTTGGTTGCTTTAAGAATTGTTTACCAGCAAGCTATTTCTAGAGTTCATGATTGCTTCTGGACTATCATCATAGCCGGTTGGTCCTGCATCCCCGGAAATTCCCGAGTCCCCCGATTTGTCATTGTTGGATCTTTGTCCCATCTGCATAGTAGGAGGTGGTGGTCTTGAATATTTTTCTATTCTATCTTCTATGAAAACTGGGACATCGTCACTAGCTATGGTGCTGGCAGCTGGGTTCGAATCGACAGCTGATAGAAGCCTCCAAGCAGCTGCTGGTGAAAATCTCGGGATTTCTAATTGCTTCTTGGGTAAAATTGGTCGTAGCTGCAAGTCGATGCCGTTTCTGCTACCAGTATGATTTTCATCAACTTCGATTTCGCTAGAAATATCGGATTCCGATGAGTTGGCAATTTTTTGGATGTGGGTCATCGAATGAAGATTTGAAGCAAAATGATCAACAATGTCGTTATGGTAATCATCATTTTGCATGGTTTCATCCATTCCGAAGTAGAAAGTTTTCGGCTGGTCCTTGCTTTTGTTTCGTAGCAATCTAGGTGACGACTGGTCTGGAGATGAAGATTCTTTCCCTGAACCATCTTCACGGATACAGTCATTCGTCTTTTTTTCTTCGACGGTTTCCATGTGTTTCAGTCTTTGTCTGATATTATCCTTTTTATGGATATTATGGTCAAGGGTCTTGAGTTTCTCTTTATTATTTCTATTATTGATTTCTGTGATCGTGTTATCGGTCGAAGCGCGAGTATGTCTGAGACGTTTAGTAACCTCTTTTAATTCCTGATGGAAGTTTGGTGTGATCATTTCAGGTAACGACAATCGATTTGTACGTAAATCCACGTTTCTATCGCGGTCCCTGATTTGCACTATTTCTTCGTGTTTTTCTAAAGATTTATGATTATGTACAGGACTAGAGTAATTTTTTTTAGTTTCTGCTCGTGTTTTGAAAAGACGAGCTCGTCGAGTCGGTCCATTATCACCACTCGAATTCTCTTCCCAATCTAACTGCGATTTCTCGACCTAGAAGCGGGAAAAAAACGTATAACGGTCGTCTGAAGACTGGATTAATTTACCGTTTGTAGATTAGGAGGAGGCGGAGCTTTGTATTTCTTTTTCCCTTTCGATCGATCTTGGGCTTCCGTCATTTTGGATTGCCGAAGATCGGGCTCGGACCCAAATTTCTTCATCTGAAATTTGAAAAAAAAAAATTCAAAAAATCAAAAAAAAAATAGATATTGTACGTTTTCTCTATATGCATTGTGATTGAAGCCGTTTTGAAAATGTTTGTAGTCCATGGCTTGCGTATATCTGGATCCCGATTTGTGTAGTGGATCCCTTTGGTTAGGAAGATACGTCCTCGAGGGTTTTTCATTAGGGACGAACTCGTCTGAAGGACTGTCGCGCTGGAAATAAACAGTTAGCTCGCGACTAGAAAAATTTTGACAATGTTACTTCTCGCAAAGACAATCGATTTTGGTGATGTCTTCCGCTAAGAGTCCCTCCGGACTGCAGAATTTCCCCATTGTTAGTGTGACGTAATTTTTGGCGGGCATCTCTTTCTGGCAAGACTTTATGTTGATTGAGGCGAGGTTGCGTCCTTGGAAATGAGTGTGCCCATTGCTGCTCTTCTGATTGCGGTCGTTGGGTTATTTGGCCAGTTTGGCTACCGATGTTTCCCATAATTCCCCAGTGCTATTCCCGACATATTCTGAAATCGAGAAAATAGGATTTGAAGCCGTTTTCCAGTGGCGTAGAAAGCGTTTATTGTAAACAAAAGCAGAAAATTTCTACGAACATGAACCTGACCTCGAAAGCCTCGCCGATAAAAGCCCTATTATGGTCAGTCAAACGAGTGCATGCCTATTTACATCAACAGTGTTCTTTTGTGATAATTATATGTAAATGTAAAGCTATGACTAACGTGCTAAAGCGATAGGTTTTTTACACAAGTTACGTGAGCCAGAACGTCAATTTTCCTAATCAGGCGGGACACTTTCGGTTTTTTGGAATTAACAAAATTTGATTAATTGATATAATTTGCACTTTCTACCTCCTGTTTATGTATTCTTTAAACGTTTCATAAGCGATTTGTGTTTTTTCATGTTTATTTATAATTTCTCTGCTCGAGGCATCCCTCCTTTAATATGTGAAATTTAAATGTTTCAAAATTCATATAAAACAATAATTAACTTTAATTGTTCGTCACAATATTGAGGTTAAGAATGAAAAGTCGATAACCTCAATGTTAATCTCGAAACTAGATTGAACAAAATGTAAAAGAGAAAAACCTCTTAGTGTACGTATTTGTCAAATATTACGTAACATAAATACCTTCAGATGTATGACTGTTAGATAATTAGAAAAAACGCAATCAAAACACATGTTAGTGTTTAAATAATGCCATTCATTTTGTCAATTAATCAGAATTTGAAAAAAAAAATTAATTGCAAAATTATGTATAGATACTTTCATTTAATGACTTAACTTTTCTCAAATTTAAACTTCCTATTTTTGATTTATTTCGCATAACAGTTTTTTTTAACACCAAGAGTTTACAGGTCACATATTTTAAAATATCTCGTATTTGGTTACGTAATTTATATACGTAATATGCTATTTTTTACACTTTACATTAACATTTTTTACTTCTTTTCAATATGCTAAATAATTTCGACCAAATTGATTTTTGATATGGAACGGTAAATTCGAAAATATAATTTATTTCACTATCCAAATGGTACTAATTTTAGTTTCTTACGTTTGTACACTCAGCTTGTTTTTAAAATTTTATTTGTCAAACTATTTATAGATAGATATTTACGAAATGATTCAAAATCGACCAGTTTCCTCGCACATCTTTCAAAATTTTAATTTTCTTGTTCTCAGCATTATACAAATTTTTTTTTATAATGACCAATAAAAAGTTAGTTTCACATTTCAGCGTCTTAAACAGAGTTTAAATCTTATACTTTCGTAATAGATGGACAACGTTGATGAGATATTTTAGGAATATTTACAGAATTTTGAGTTTAAAATTATTTTAAATTACTGAAAAAATAATTTTCATTTTTTAGAATAATGAAATTAGAGACTTTTTTAAAATAATTTATACATGTAATAATTTGTTTTTTTGTTTCATATTTTCATTTATTGTTTTATTTAAATTTGTTAAATGCACTAAACATAATTGAAGTAAAGTTCACATTTTACTATTCAAACCATATTTTCAATTTTTCAGATTTATTATACATATTATTCGAAGATAAAAATTCAGAAATAACAAAATTTTGCGGTTTTATCCAATTTATTTAGCAGTTAATCTTATGTAAACTGTTAAGAAATGTGTTTTACAATATAATTTTTTCATTAACACAAAAACATAACAAACTGGACATTTATAGTTAATTAATTTTAAAAAAGTCTTATGTTTTATAATTACATAATGTGATTATTTGATTTTTTATATTTCATATTTACATTTCTGATATCATTTCACTTCATTAAATATGCTAAACTAAATTCATCTTTAATTTGAAACGATCGTTCCTTAAACAATATTCTTAGACATTCTCCAAAATGTTTACTCCTTAACTTTTTTTTTATTTGAATCCTAATGACTTTTAAAAAGGTCAGAATTTAGATGTTTCCAAAATTTATCGAAAATTTAACATTTACTGTTATTTAAAAATTGTAGGAATTTTTTATACAGGTGCTTAAAACTCAGTAGTACATTATTCAGAAGCATTCGGAAATAGTTATTTACCTAACGTGTTCGGGAAATTAATTTTCCCGCATGAGCACTTTGTTTAGTGCGAATGCGGGAAAATTTTTCCCGAAAAAGTTAGGTACAAGGTTTTTTGTAACGAATAACTCAAAATTATTTAAAAATAAATAATTTGATATTATTAGTATTTTACTATTTACTTTATTGGTAGTACTGCCCGCATCTGTCACTGCGTTGTTACTATGTTGCTATGGTTTTGTAAAAAATGAGCGATTCCGTAGAATCTTTGACACCACCTAGAATCAAGGAAGCAGCATTGAGTTTGCTTCCTCATTTCCCGATTTATTATGTTCAAGTATCGTTGAAATTTCACTCTTAGTTTACGTTTGACACAAGCGTTTGGCGTTTTGTGTTTTGTCTTCTAATACCAACCGCACAGCGCAATTTCCCCCAGGTTCTCTGACAAAGTAAAAACACCGCAATGCGGGAAATACGTTTTTCTATGCGTCAAGAACAATCGTAAAGTACCTATTTTGAGATTATGAGTACAAAAAAGTATTTTAAAAATTCTTTGAGCTCAGTTTTTTAACACATGAAGTTCAAAAATTAAAATTTATATCTTTTTCATTCTTCCTTATTATAATGTGCTGCAAAGACGTACATTGAGTAAATTGCTTTAATATTAACAATTAGCTGTGAAACTGCTGACGTTTTTTGATTTTAAAATTGGAAATTTACCGTAAATGATTCAAAAAAAAATTAATTTTTTCAAAATATTTTCCCCGATCAATTAGCTGATGTCTCCTTAACAAGTTACTGCATTGGCGCATCAGTTTTTAAGCACCTGAATACATGAGATACAACAAACACTATATATTTCGATCAGTTTTAGATAAGCATCTTTCAAATTTCATATTCTCACGATTTCTAATAATTAAGTAACTTTTTCAACCGTTTTTTTTTTTTTTTAATCGAACCAAATCGTTGATTTGTTGATCAACGAAAAACTTCATTTTGCCAAAATATATATAGAATTTCCAAAAAGATAAAAAAAATATATAGCAGCATTAACATAATAATAAAAAATGAAAATATAAATAGTGAATAACAATAAAAAGATATAAAAGAGGTGAAAAGTGTTTAAACTTGAATTCAAAACTGTCGTGTCCTAATTAAAAACAATACACCTTTGTAGTAACGTAATAATAAAAAAAAATTGATGATCTCTTCAGTTCGTTAGTTACGTCCGTTGTAGTGTAACGAACATGAAGTTGTTTCGATTTCTCTTGCATATGTATAGTAAGACTGACATGGAAAGGAAAAAAAAACACTTAAAATAATGTAGAATGCACAAAATATTTTCTCTTCACTGAATATTAAATTAAGAAAAAACGAACATTATTTATAAGTATCAATAATCCTGAAATAATCTATTTTTAATGAACACTTTCACACAACCTTAAATCCAACACCGTCTAAAATTTTTTTAAAGCGATTTCAATGTCACATTTAATACGAAAAAATAAATTGCAAAAAAAAGCTAATCAACGAACTTGATGGCAAGGTCGAAATTGTTGAATTATACAAACAATTTAATTTTTCATGTAATTTTCCTATGGTTAAATTAGTGTTCCTGTTGTAAGACATAGGGGCTGGTTTGCGGTTTGACCCTTATTGGCATATGTTTCAGGGTAAATCTTGCACTGTAGGCAATATCAAAAAAGATATATGTTAGGGAAAGCAAAGAAAAATCAATCGTTGCCTCAATAATAATAAATAGCATAAGTTAAAAGAGAAGAAAATACAATAATTTGTACAGTTTGTTGCTGATGTAATGCCATTACATCGAACCACTCTAGATTCGTATTTCCATAAACGAAATTGGTCCTGTATTAATTATTTAAATAAAAATCAATCACAAGTGAGTAATTATAATCAAATTACGGCATCAAAATAGTTGGACACTTTTATACACGAATGGCTTTGTAAATAATAAATTCGATAGAACACAGAATTCCGTTCTATTTTTATTCACGTGACTGATAAAAATTTTATGTTTTCATTTAGCATTTCCTCGAAACATGTTTTTATATATTTTTTGAAGCATTGTTGTAAAATGATGGCGTAACAATTGAATTATTGTTCTTTTTCTTTACTCAGAACTACATGTTTTTAAATTGAAAATTATAGTACCTAAGTTAAGTAAGTAAATAAATCAACTTTCACTGCTTGTATGGAACAATTGTTCGTCAAAACTCTACTTGATGAATATTAGTTAAACTAGAAATTTTACTTTTATTTTTTGTTCTATTGTTTCCTGTGTGAATTTTTTGCGAATGATGGGAAAAATCAAGCCACTTGTTTTCTCAAACGTTTCATGTCTATGCACTTTTAAATTTGAATTAATTGCTACCCGACTATGTGAATTACAACTATTACAGCTCTTACAACCAAGCGCATGCAGAAAAAATTATCTTTTGACAACTCGGAAGATACTCAAGAACAATCATAATTATTCATCTTATTAGTGTTATTACGGTCTTAAACCAATTTTCTACTTAAGTTATTGTTGTCACAGATAACGCCTTAAAATTACACCGAAACTGAGTGTCTTTCTCATTTATTAAAAAATTTTCTCCTTGTTAGATTAAGTGAGCAATTAACATTTTTGTCACTTGGAGAAGTGTATGTCTAAAATTGGTGTTTGTAGTTTTGGTTTTGTGTTCTGAGGAGATAGTGAGCGAGATAATGCGATTAGCATTTGATACCCTAATAAATCATTTCCGTTGAAAATCGTGACGTTGCTAATTAGAATTCCTTTATCTTTCTGGGTTTTGCAGATATGGTGAAAGATAACGTGAAACTAGTTAGTTAAATTTTAGAATATCTTGAAATCGGATAAAATTCTGAATTGTTATTAAAGCTTAGTGCTTTATTAACGTGCCAATTAGCTAAGTGTGTTAAGTTTAATTCACATGTCATGCAATCAGTGATGCAAGAAATTATTTATAGATTTCCTTCTAACTATATTTTGCTAGTAAGTCGTCTTGAATCTAAAATCTTGCATGAATGTTAAATAGAGCACTATATTTTCTACAATCACAATAAATTTCTATTGTTTCATACAATTAGTAGTTTATCTACAGCTTATAGTTCGTTTCATAATAATTAACCAAAAGAAGAGCGCAAGTAAAACTAATTATATTTCATTATTCAAAAATTCTCACCGTTTATGAAGCAATTTAACTTTTTTTACCGCCAACTGTGTGAAAAAACTGACAAGGAAAGAACTGGATCTTGCGTCATAGGTCAGTTCTTAAATATAACTGCATTTCTAAATCGGATATATTTGTCAATAGCTTAAACCAGAATACGATTTTGAAAAAAAATTCGAAAAAATTCCATCGAATTCTTCTCTTACAAATTAATTTCTACACAGCTGATGAAGGCATTCTGATACAGCTTCAAACAGGTCCCACTATAGCCTTGGAGTAGAAAGTGATGTGTATAACACACCGTATAAAGAAGTCGAAGGCAATGTATAGCTAGCCTCGTTTACCAATTGGAGACGTTAACAACTATTTAACGGGAAAATATGCGGTCATTCTCGTTGAAAATAACTACATCTTATTGTCTGCAGTCGTTTTAAGAAGACTTCAACATAACTGAAACGTTAATGAACACCATCATGAATTTTGACTACATTTTTTTGATATCTGATTACGCAACTAATTCGACATGGAACTAAATTTTGACACCGACTAATCATACGCAGTTTATTGTAAATGCTGAGGCAATTTGTGTTGCTTCATTTTTCAAAAAAAGGTCAAAATTTCAGTTTGCACATGAAAGTAAAAAGTGTGCAAATTTGAACGTTGAGGTGTTACGGTGAAAAGCGCAAGCAATGAGTAGCTAGAGTGTTACCTACATTTATTTTTTTGTTTTAGAAACTGCTGGAACATCAAAATTCGGTGTTGTGAGTGGAAACGGAGATGGTAATGACAAAAAAAAAATCGACTTGGCACTTATTTGAGAATTATAAGTGGAAAAAATGTGATGAATTGTGACTCGATGACAGATGATATTTTAATTGACTGTAAAACTTTCACGTAGCCGTAAAATTTAACGAGTGCATAATTGAACGAAGCGAATAATATTTTGCAAATTTATTACAGTGTCGTCGAATATTTTAATAATTAATGGTTAAATAAAAAGATATTTAACCTAAAACCGGATAAATAGCCTTTCTGAACAAGTCTTCGGAACGGCGAATATAAGAGAAAGGCCCTTCATCGATGCAGTCTTTAATCCATTGATACAAAATCGAGGTCAATAATGGGAAGAGAAATTATGCTCAGCAAATATTCATTCAATTATTGCGACCGAATCATGTTTTTCGGAACAATTTGATCAAAACAAAAAAAGTTGAATCACACCGGATTATTCTACAATGAATGTTAACTCCGATAATAAAAGCAGCACACGTCATGCCACCTGCAGATTATCACTAATTCAATTACACCTCACCGTCAAAATATTAGCACAGGCCGTCAAAATAATATTTTTTCGGCAATTATCAACCGAACGATAATTTCACGATTTTTTTCACGCCGAGTAAGTCCAGTGAATAGTGCTAATTTCGGATAGCGGAGGCGCACCGGAAGTTGACTTTCTTCACTTTTACCTCAACCTTGTTTTGTTTAGGTTAATGAATACAAAGAAAAAAGACGTGCAGCAAATTTCAGCCGCAGAAATCGCCAGACGATATTTTAATTGATTCGAGCGATACTGGAACCGAAACGGGGTCAAATTTTGAATATCTGCTTTTTTCAAAAAAATTTTCGCGTTTCGGAGCAGACGCAACCTGTCAGTTTTTTATGTTTTTTGTGTCAGTAACAACATAGTGTGCATTCGCTCTCGACCAGTCCAGATGGTTGTGTATAAATTCTTGCTGTTACATAACCATCTTATTCATATAGATACAGATACGAAAACAAGAACGACATTGTACACCGGTTTCGATCACAATGTCGAATATTTCGATTTTTCATTGCAATCACGCCGATTTGGTTTCTGTGTTATTGGATTACTGTAACAAAGTTTTAAATTAGTTTTAATTGGAACAATGAAGCTATCGTATTCACACGTTATAGTAAAACGATCCTCTTTCCACACTCCCACTGCTTGTCACATCAGGTCGATTTTTTTCGAAAAATGAAATGGGCCCGTCTCAAGACTAAATTTAAGGCTGCAAGTAAAATTTTCATGAAGTGATCGATATGACGTTTGTATGTGGGTCACATATTAGGTATTTTGGTAACTTTCATTTATTACCCTTAGGCTAAGCACACCTCCAAAGTGAGAGTACTTGGAATCATCTTATGGCCCAAATTAAAACGTCTTTCTCGTCATTTACTTTATTTCTCCATACACACAAGTTTTTTCTTGTTAGTGGAATGTCCGAGAAATTATAAGTGACACACCCTTCATATTGGACTTAATTGTCTGACTGCGCGAAAGTTTCGTGAAATTCGATTAAGACTGCTTCTCTTTATAATTGCACGCCTTTTTCGATATGGAGCAAAATTTCGAACCAATTTCCTCTAATTAGATTTACGCCGACCGGTTTCGACAGATTTTTGACAATTCCACACTTCCATTCCGGCATTTTTTATTTGTGATGTAATCTTTAAACATACCTTCTTACCAGTCTATGCAACCTTTAAATGCTAAAAACTTCACTTTTAAAATAAGCTGATTCCTATTCTAATGGACAGGTTTCAGTATTGTTACTAATGCGATTTATATTATCTTTCCATTGTGTGTTTAATGTTTTTACATATTGATCGTTTATGGTTTTTTGCGTTTTATATTTTATTTTTTAATTAGAATTGTACCGTTAATGCCTTAATTAAATAAAAAATGTTTTTCATCCGTTGGTGTTTACAATTTGTCGCAACATTGATTTTAACGGTTCTAATGGTCTAAGAGGTTATTGACGTAACGCTTCTGCTTTTAAAGACCGAGCAGAGAATCAGAATTTTTTATATTCGCAGAATTTTCCCAAACTAAACTGTCCAAAAGGTATAGCGTTTTCAAAAATTTCAGATTTTGAGTTTCATAATTATAATTAAAAAATTTGAAACCGTTGGAACATCAGTCAGATACAGTTCCTGTTTTTTTGTTGTTGTTTGATTTTAAGAAAAAAATTTAAAAGTTGTTGCAAATTCGCTTCGAAAGGCAAATTTATACTGATCATGTAGCAGGAGAACCATCAAATTCAAAAATATGAATTCAAGGTTTTGGCGTTTCGTCTCAATTTCAGAATCACAAAATCAAAAAAAAATATCGCTTGGTCTCAACAATGATTGAATCGATTTCTATGAAACTTGATATATACATATGCACTAACATTAGTTATTTAAGGTAGTTCAAAGTTTGTGTACATTTGAAACATATCTATTACTAAATGTGTGTTATAATCATTTTTCTAGAAATAAACCGTTTTTGAAGATTGAGTGGAGAATACTCGACATTCTTAAATTCTCTAACATTAGAGAATTATGAACATTATCAATAGTGTCCTTTTTATGAATATTTGAGAAAATCAAATATTTTTAAAAGCTAATTTCAATAAAAAATCGTGATCATTGTATAGTTAGTCTGATTAATACTGCCGAAAGAAAAGTTTTTCAATAATCCCAGTAAAAAATTTGTTGCCTACTTCACCGGTAATGTTTCCAACTCTCAAAATTTGTTTTTTTTTTTTTTGGAATAGCACTAAAAATTCAAAAGTAGAGACCGAATATCACAACCAGTCGCTTATATGTTATAAGTTTGTCATTGTTATGGACAGCAAAGCAAAAAATCGGGGTCAAAATTTTGGTTTCTTTGACGAAAGTGAAACTTTTGATCACCTGCATAATGAAGTCATTGAGATTGCTGTCAAAATCGAATCTGGTGCCTATAAAATTTCTACCAGATCCAGGTCAATTTTGTCGTGACTGCCTTTGAAGTGGTGATTTTTTATGTTATTACTGTTGAGGCGTTGTGCACTTAATGAAAATCCGTCGATTTTGAATAAATTATGAAATCGCTTTGCACTTGATGTGGATCGGTCAGTTGAGCGGATGAATCAGTAAATTTTTCGTAAATATATGTGGCGATAAATTAGGATAATATATTTTATTTGGTAAACGAGCTCCGAGCAAATTATTCTCCGTAACAAACGTAAGGCAGGATCTTGATAACGAACAAATTAAATTTAAAATTAAGGACTCATAAATTTGGCAAACCTCACGCAATTCTTCATTTTCGCATTTTTGCCCTAAATTAAAAGCGAAATAGTTATTATTACTGTTACGAAAGTTCGGTATTGTTTGGAATGGTCTATAATTACAGTATCATTCAAACAAAACGATAATGTTTTTAAGACAATACTTTCTATTTTGCATATTATCATGTTATCTTTGTAACAGTTTTGCAACACAGGCTTTAAAGATGTAGTCAGTTTTGAATTTTTTTCTAAATTTTAATTGTTTTACAACTGTTCCACTTGTTCTCACAAAAGCATTCAAATTCCTGTATAACGGAACATTTATTTTCTCGTTTTGTCGGTAAATTGCTTAGCAAAAAGTGCCCCCACTCAATCCAATCATCAATGTACACCCGCCAGCCAAAAAATCCGGACGGAAAAAATTGCCATATTGACACGATTACGTGCTAACACCGCGAAAAACGTGTTGTTCCACATATTATGCAATGTAAATGCCATTTCATTATAAATGTATTTAAGGCAGAATGCTTAATTAATATTTAACTGTTCTGCACGCAGCCACTGAAAAATTTTAATCTCAAAATAAAGGTCAAAGATTTTTGAATGCAATCACTATCCACTCTTTCATTATGAACAGTAACCATCAACAAAATGCTCCAAAAGTGAATGACACTTTTTCAAAAACATCTGGAATCACACTCTGCATATGCTCACCGAGAGTTACGGTTAGATTTAAAGGTCAAGATCACGGTAAAGGAAGTGTTCTTGCTGCAATAATTTGTATTAGCTTTTCATCTTTAAAATGCTACCGGCATCTTGCAAAGAAGACAAAGGAAATGCTTTGCATACTATTTTATATTTTGTTTTTAATAAATCTCAAAAACTCGAACATTTTAAATTTTGGTTTTTATCTCAAATTTTCGAAATCGCCAAATTCAGTTTTTGTACGTTTAGCAAATTCGTGATTTGTTTCATGTTCATGGTCTCGTTTTATTCAATAACAGGATCGAACTTTCAAATTCAGTTCTATGAACAATAATAAAACATTTTTCTAATTAATCTGTTTTTTAACACGCAGCAATATAAAATTTTGTTTATAAGTTTTGTTACTTTCACATTTCTTCAAATTTTCACGCCCGATTTCTACAACTATTATTCAACAAGCACGTTACTTATGTTTTTTGAATTAGCTTTTTGTCAATCTTTTGAACGTGCTCCATTGAACAAATAGCTGATCATAAATGCGGAATTTGTTGCAGTCGTAAAAACTTGAGATAATATGCAAAGAAACATGCAATAATAAAAGACACAAAGAAAAACGGAGATAATTTTTGGGTCAAGTGTATGCAGAGATCGGTTGTAAAGTTCGATGCACATTTATGATGACAGAAAATTACATATAAGTTAGCGTTCTTCCCCGTTACTTTAGATGTATGAATTTTTATATTTTCTTAATTGCATCAATTTATAATCACAACTGTAAATTCAGCGCGCTTGACACCCTGTATATTAAAGACTTTTACTTCATGTTTTAGCACTTAGCACATTTCCTGTGTGATAATAATAACATGATAATCATAACCGTGAGATGAAATATAAAATTAACAAAAATTTTGAAGGTGTCAAATTTTTCCTTTCACACAAAAAGTGTGTAAGCGTAGGTTTGTGAATAGTTGTTATTCATTATTTAATTACAATTGATTTATGGACTGATGATAATTATTTGCGTGGAATACTAAACCACATTTTTACATTTAAATTCCTCGCTTTGCAAACATCAAGGAAGCGTTGAAATGTGATCCTTGTATGCAGCGTGCCATACGATTTTGAATGGTATTTACTATTCCCGAAATAACAAGATTTTTTCGGCGTTTCTCAGTTGCGAGTGTTCTTACATGTAGCAAGTGCCATCAAAAGTATCTTCCACAGTACAAAGCGCACTTCTTCCGCCTTGGTTCCTCTCGGTGGTTCCAGCAGAGCGTAACTCCTCCGAAGTTGGGCAAGGGAAGTCGTTTTAATTCCGTGTTTGGTTCACCACCACATGCACACGCACTCACTCTATGCGGAAAAAGGGTACTATAGCAGTACCATTAACATTTTGTTTGAGTAACGCGCGACTTTCGCTCACTGCCTTTACTGAGTGGGTACTGACAGGTAAAAAGTGCGGAATAGCATAGCGGTATTCAGCCTCTACTCTTTTAGATAGAGGGGATTGGAAGTAGTATATGGGTCCCTTGGGAACACTCTCGTCCCACAAATAATTCCCAAAATTAAAAAAAAATATTACAAACTCTAGACTTCACTCAAAACACACTTTTATTGCAAAAATTCATTTTTCGTTGGTTTTTTCCCCATTTGAAAGCTTAAGTCCTAATTAAAGTGCTAAGATAATCCTCGGGATGATGAAAAAAATTCTAAGGTCAATAGTTTGAAATAATTTCACATTGTATAACAAAATCCGAAAAGTTAACCATTTCGTTCGATTTTGCTATTTAATAAAAATAATAATAAAAACTTATTGATCTCACAGGTCCATTTACAAGATTAAAAATGTACAATGGATTTTACACTTTTAACAAATGCACCAAGTGACAAATGAAAGTTATCAATATTTGATAAAATCTTCTTGATTTGATGTTTCAGAAGCTGATGGTAATGGTAATGAAAGGAGGATATTTGTGTTTGTTTTTTTCACATTTTTGTGACACGCATTAAATTTATATTTCTCTATTATAATTTAAGAATTGGTGATGTAATCGCAGTATTTTTTTGGCGTGTTTCTATGTTTCAAATAGCTTAACAACGCAACACATTTTCAAATAAAAACCAACTTGAAAAATCAATGTAATTGACATTATTTTTACAAATTTTTGATAATTGCGAAGAATTTGGGGTAAAGGAGCGTATAGTTTTTGTTCTAATTACCCATTGAAACTGCCAGTTTTTACCATAAAAATACAAATATGGGTGTTTTTTTTTTTTAAATTTTGATAGCTGATCCAAAATCAACAATCAAAGATACATGGAACATGTCAAAATTACGTTTTCAAATCGCACTAGAATTGATTGATTCGATTTCTTACTTTTTGACAAAATTCACCTGTAAATATTTCATTTATTTGTTTATCATTGTATTGCTGATACATTTTTTGAAAATTGCTTGAATTTTGTATTTATTCATTCATTCTGTTAGTTTTAGATTTTTTTCTACAGCCAGTATTTCTAAGAGACTCACGTAGTGCTACTTGATTAAAGTGGTACCATACCTACCTGGAATGCGGATTGAACTTAAGTACCTGTTTCGTTTGTGGAGATGTTAGCCGACGCGGCGCCACCACCCTAAGTTGAGGACACTGTTATACACCTGCAACGGATCTTCGCTTCGACCACGCGTTCCAAACCATTTCCGCATCAACCTGCCAGCAAAATTACAATCAATCACAGCCCATATAAGACCACTCGATTTTCTATTTCATACTAATTGCCCATTTCGATACATTTCCTCGACGCACGATACATTCTTATTAACACCATCATCCAACACTCGCTCAACCATGATTCACACTTCCGCAAAAATTATAGCTACTGGAAATTTTACAAGAATGCATTCTGCTTTTTCTGGTTCTTCATGTGGAAAATTAAGGAACAAGAAAATAACGAATGCCTTCCGGAGTTGTTGAAACTGGAACCATTTTTCAAAAAAGTGTTAACAATTGCGATTTTTCTAAAAAAATCTAATGCTAGAAGGAAAATAAGTATACTCACACACCAAACTTGGCTGTTCTAAACGACATATTTAGCAGAATTCTCGAGTGTGTTTCCCGCTTTTATGATCGAAAAGGCTAAGGGATAAGCAAACACATTTAATATATTTGTCGAAGTAAAACGATAGGAACAAAATGACATATCACTTAGATATAATAAATGTAAACAAGCAACTTGCGCTTGTGATTGTCGCTGCTATAAAGCTGGAAGAAGCAATGCTGTAAAACGTGATATACAATTCACTTACCTACGAAGAAATTCAGCAAATTGCTGACGTTATCATCCACATACAATGTAAAACTTAATTCTAATAAAACGAAAACCCAAGAATTACTTGAAATTGACGTGTGCAGAATTCTAGAAATGGAACCTTCAAGAACTGAGATAGGTACATATATTGCTAACCATTTTCAATATCGAGTGTCTTTTAAATACAACCGCTTTTAATAAAATACAGTATAAATAACAACACGCAACATCAGTCTAGAAATAAGTCGAAGTGGCCACGTTATAATTAAGTAATCACGTGATATCATTCCCCGTATCAATAATCTTTCAAAAGAACAAAAAATTCGCATTAAAGAGTTATTTTTAAAGCGATTTATATTACTTCACGTGTTACTTATCCAGAATAAGTGTTATAGTTGTTTAAGTCATAGCAGCACGCTGCTTAGCAAATCGCAATCAAGAGGAGGTAAGCGTAACTTCATGCTTTATGACAATAGTAGAGCCATTATTCATCCCCTAGTCCTACAGGAGCCAGAAGTTGCGTCATCCAATTATTACCTGACAAAACCATGAAGCCAAAAACTGAAATTATCGCCCACTAGAGACGGCGCGAAAATTCGAAATTATTTTATTGATGATTATTGTTTGTATGTTTCATTTTTCCTATTATTATTCGAGTTGTAAAAACCATAATTATCAATGAAGCGAAACAAATGACGATTGCGCTGTGACATTATGTCATTGTTAATGGGCCTTCCTAATGACGTTATAGCCCCTCGTATTAAAAAATATGTTCCCCAAATTAGGAATTTTTACCGTTGTCAATTATGTGAGGTTAGGTTTTACTGATGAATTTTTTATTGGCTTGAGTCATGAATATTCCCTCTAGAAATAACAATAAATTAAATTACAATAATAATATTCATAAAATATTCATGCCAAGTTTTATCGAAGGCGGTCAAAACTTTTATTAAAATCTCAAGCCATTTCTAGTTAAACGAGTGTTTGATATGTTACAGTATCAGATTTGGCACACGTTGTCTCGCAAGATATAACTCTTACTTTTATCCGACTTTGAAAGTGTAATTAATTATTGTATGTTCTTTTCCTCCGAAATTCATCAAAACGGCAGAAACTCTTTTTAATATTACCAAATTAAAACTCACTTTTTCTTTTATTAAAAAGAAAAGTTCAAGCATTGAACAAGCATCAATAAGTAATTTTTACGAAATATACATTTCATTCCCAACACCCAACAATAAAAGCTACTCCAACAACGAATAAATGCCATCAAAAGAAAAAAATTGAATCAAAAGGAGAAACTTCCAATTTTCGCCAATATTGCCTTTTACACGAATTTCAGATGGAATCTATAATCGAGATATTTTTCAGCTCGAGAAATGAGATAGTAACTTTCATTTTTTTATAGTGATGTTCGCTCGATTATACTTTAATTAGTAATAACCACATTACGATCTATTAGAGGTTTTACTTACCGTTACGAATTACAATAGCAGTTAATAACAGTTAATAGCAGCAATACTATTATTATTTTTTTTTACAATACGTCACTGGGTTCAGTTTTTAAAGTTCAAGAACAGTCTCTCGTTAAAAACATCGAAATTGTAAATGACTTTCTCGTTTTATATAATTAATATCATTAGCCATGGCAGAATTGTGTCACTCATCGAAATAAATCATAAAACTACACTATTATTATTATTATTATTATTTATAAAGCCTTTACATATTTATATGGCTATTATCGGTGGCCAACTATGGTCGTTCCATTTCTACAAATGTTTGATAATGTTTAATATTTAATATTAATGATACATGAAGGCTTCAGTCTCAGGGTGTGTATCGATCTTGTCAAGCAGGGTGCGAAATTTTTACATCAATATCTTATAGAAAATATGATACATATTTAAGCATCAAAATGTCCACCTGTGAGCATCAATGCGGCGTGAAGAAAGCCGATATGATTGGTTAACCGCGTGGATGAGAGTGATTTGTTTATGTTTCGGTTCTCAATATGGGTTCAAGAAATTAATTGCCAATACCGAGGTCTCTTTCAAACAATTGACTTTAACTGTCGCCAATCAATATGATTCTGTCACATTACCGTCTCCGTTAAAAACGCTTTTATACGTCCAAAAATAACAAAAGGTCGCTTCCTACCGACTGCGCCTAATTAGCACCTTTTGTATAATAATTAATTGGACGGGATTTAGCGTGGGTTTTTTATTTGATGTTGTGAGATGAATTATTTTGAAATGTCGTAATTACGTGGAAGTGTCAGCGTCGCTTTGGTAATTAAGTGAGGAGTTTTAATATGATTTTTTTGTTGGATTCGGTTAAAATAATGGAAGAGGTATACCGTAACGTAGATGAGTAGACGGCGAACGTAGTAATAGTGAGGAACTCAACTCGCGTCCTCGTGCGCTGGATATTGATTTACCTCAAACTGAGTACAGCCTTCTGCAAAACGTCCTACATATATATATCCGCTTTCTGCTACTTTTGAACCTGCTGTTACTTTGTAACAGTTTTAGGTTATAACGTTAAAAGTTACACGAGTTTACCGAATTTTTAGAAGCTTTCGCAATTTTCACTTCGATTATTTAACCAATCTTCTTCCCTTTTTTTTTTTCAAATAATTTATCTGCCCCTCTTACAACTTGTTGATGGAGCGAGCTCCGGCCCCTATTCGTAATTAACCCAATTAAATAATTACAAACGACAAATAAAAACAAACAATCAAATCCAATTTCGGTCTGTCAGTACGGTTGGATATTTTATGGATTCCTATTGGACAAACCGAGCAACCTCACCGACCCCAGACGAAGTCTTACTACTTTAATTAACCGTTTGCATAACAATACAAAGAAAAATGACCAAACGCAGACGTGTTAATTGGCAAATTCGGCTGTATGTATTCCACGCCGTACGCTTATCCCTCGCCGAATAATTTTTTCGGGGGTTGAAGCGAGGTCAAGTCAATTTATGAACATTTCACGTCAATTTTACATTATGTACAGCTATGTACAAAGTTAATTATGACTGCTAACCCTCACAAAACTGCTGCCATAGATATATTGAAGTGTGAAGTCGAGTTTCCAATAAAATTGGATTATTCCAATGAAATTTATATGCTGAAATGTTGAGACGTGTACTACATTTACAAGTTGTCGTAATAAATAAAGTCGTTTTTTTGATGTATACGAGCTCTGTAACGCTACACTTTAATGTGCTCGTTTATGTATTCCATCCGTTCACGCCCAATTAGTAAAAATTAGATTAACTGTATGTTGAAGGAATTCGAAGGAGTTACACCAACATTTCGAAGAAATTGAAAAGCGAGCCCGAGCGCTTTTCCATAATTAATCGCCGTTTTCCCACTCTAATGTTTCAATTTTTAAACCTTAACTATCATTTCTCCCATTTGGACCATAGACAAATGCGTTGCCGTTAAAATAACGCCAAAATCGACCCGCAATTTCCCCAGATATATGACTCCCAAAGAGAGCCTCCGTTTCCATCCTCCGCCTCTATTTTTTAAACGATGGCGGTTGTTCCCGAAATAAATATTTTTAAAAAACGTTGACAATGGTGAATTTTTTTTGAAAATCTATTATTTTAAAAGACACAGTAACAAAAAGTTGAGTAGTTGTAACAGACACGGCGACCTTTCTAAACTGGTCCAAAATGTAGTATTTTTGGTTACATTTTCGAAAAACTGATTATTTCGCTGACGTGCGGTGAGGGGGTTTATGAAGACGATGATTTTAATTGGATTTTTGGGAGCGATATACAAGGTGGTTCGCGTTGTGAGTGACAGCTTTTGTTCGTTTGGACAGCCGGTCTGGCGGCGGAGTTGGAAGTGAATGTGCGAAGCCGCCGCCGGAAGGTGGACCGATGGATTAGTGAAGGGATTGAAAATTCGATCAGGAACACCGCAAAGACCAAGGAAAACTTGGCGGAATGGAACAAGAGTGGGGCGGCGACGAAACTTTAACAACAGCGCCCATCATCAAACGATTATCTCCGACTCATACCGACGTCTCGGTAATAACTGCACGTTTTAATTTATGACGGCGGTGAAACCGATCTAAAAATTATATAATGCGACAATTACCCACGACCCCCGGTTTTGCCCCAAATTCTCAAATATCCCCCGTGGTTGGCAGGCCGTAATTTTGGAACGGCTGCACTTTTACCCGTGGCGGCTTGCGGATATGCATAAATATGAAAAGCGGCCTAAGCAGATTGGAGCTTTTTAAATGGCGGAATCACTTTTCAGATACAGCTGTCCATCCGACTGTGCCTCGCTAATTGGATTAAACAATATCGAAACCGGTCGCGATTATCGGATAGGCGCTCAGCTCATTAATTCTTTAACGTGGAACCAAAAATCCGCGAATTCTCACCAGCCTTCTTCGTCTTATATCCACATTGCTCCAGATTATAGCAAAAATAGCTCTAACAAAACCCAGATCCGATAGTTCAATAAAATACGTTGGAAAAAACAGCCCCAAACGCCTATTACAGTAATAATATGCAAAAAAATACCCGCTTACCATAAACTTCCTAAAAGTGGAGAAACCGAAAATAAATATTCTGATACATGTACACCGAAAACAATATAAAACTGAAGACAATTGGCTTACAGAATATACCTTAAAAGTCTATCAAAGAATAATATGTGTATTAAATCTATCGAGTGTCTAAATAAAAAACTGGTCAAGTTACGAGTTACGACATACGAAAATAAACAAAATATAACATAGCTTTCTTGACTTGTTTTTTATTAGTCACCCGATAGTAGAATCTAATATAAATACAATAGTCAAAAAACGAAAAATAATTTTCAAATCGCACAAAATTAAAGTTAAAAGCAATTTTTTGTTGAAACTGAGCAACAGACATTGTTATTTGTAAAATGTTTTGATTTTTATATCCATGCTCTATCATGCATATTCACGCCACATTCGAGGAACATTACATTTTCACATTGTTTCAAAATTTCGTCAAAATTTCCAAAAATTCCAACAAGTTCTAAAGAGCTTGTGGAATAACAAAAAAAAAAAGAACAAATAAATATGAAGATTCAAAGGCGAATTCATCAAGTTCTTTAGAACTTGCTGGAATTTTTGGAAATTTTGACGAAATTTTGAAAACATGTGAAAACGTAATGTTGCTCGAACGTGGCGTAAATACGCATCCTGGAAAGGTGGCGGGGTATCGACGAAGCGCTCCGGTGCGATTGGAGTTTTCCGTAATGTAGTGAGGGCGGCGTCGGCGCAAGAATGCAACCCCCAAATAGATTAGGCCGACTCGGGGTGTGTACTACAGCCTAAACGCCACCGGTACAATTCACCCTTGCTCACGGTTCTAATGAAATTAACATGTGAAAAATAGTTAAATTTAGTGACTGTTCAACCGGCGAAATCATCGTAAAATGATGCATAATTCAACCCAGAAGCAAGACTGATCAAGATGCCCCTTCAAGACCGCTTAACCCTCGCAGATTGACCGGAAGTAGTGTAAATTTGTTGTGAACATGGTGTGTGAGAGCCTTGTGAGAAGTAGGACCTTTAAAAAACTATTTTATGTGATTATTATTTTATTCGTCAGAATTTATCCGGTTTTCATGGATCAGGGTGAAGACATCCCCCATAACGAGTAAGACCCGAATCTTATAACCCTCTGACGTAATAACCTGCTCAAAATACGCAATTAAAGCCACGGAGCTCGAATTCTTCCCCCGCTTTGCCGAGCTTTGTGGCCCAATCTCTAATCAACCCCCTTCGAAGTTTTTTATTTTTTTTTTCCCATTTTTAACCTCAGTTTCGACCGTTACAATACAAATTTATCAGAACACAACAACTTCATTAAACAAGTGAAAATCTGAATCACGTGTAAAACTTCCGGGTGGCACAGTCATCCCCTAAACGTGACAAGCTTAGTAACTATATTTTACCCCCATAACCTAATAAAACTGATATTTGACGATAAATACCACGATGTCGCTTATTCCAAATCACAACAATGAAAAATCACGATTTATTTGCATTTTTGACGAATTTATTTATTGTATCACGACTTCAACGTAACCATAAAACAGTTTATTTGTTTATTATTAAGTCTTTAGACCCTTTATCTAACGACAGACTTTTTTTATTTGCATATTTTACAAGATAGTTATTGATTTTGTCTTCTTTGACGTTTAATAGGGTTCTAAAAACAAAATCACCCACAAAAAAACCTCACAAACCACTTTCAACGACACCTTCACAGAAGCTTTCTCCTTTCTGACGGAAATTTTGGAAATTTCGTCAAAAATTAACAAAATTTCTTCACACCGGCGATGACCTAGACACAAACTACAACACACTGGGACAGTTTTTTGTTGTCGTCCCTATAAACCATGATCTCTTTTTGAACGCCCTGTAGAGCAACGGTGAATTCCTGTTAATAATTGTTATTGTGAACGGGTCAGCCGATTCGACATTTGTCATTAAACAATGCATACTTGTATTTTCTAGACAATTGGTAATTCCTGGCGTAATGTTGGCAGTATTGAATGACGGGTGACATGAAACGTGCCATATTTACAGTAATTTTGAACAAGCATGGAACATACACGATTCTATGTGGCGGTAAGGAATTTAAATAGAACATAAAAAAATTTACTGTGCAGGCTATAAATAAGTAAATAATCTAGCAGTTGGTAATCCTGAGATAAAAAGAAAAGGAAGAGTTTTCATGTGGAAAATAGCAAATATTGCTTCTTTTTCTTTTATTGCCGACACTCAATTGTTCTTAGCTATGTTTAATGGCGGCTATTTGCGTCTAATCACCTTGTACATCTCAGCCATTAAGATTTTAATGCAGCCGCCATTACTATTTAATAATAGATGGGGAAAAAATCTTGGTTTTACAACTAGTTTTTCATTAATAAAACCAGTTTTTTTCTCCCGAAATCTTTACATACTGTTTCAGTAAGGCTGGTTTATTAAAAAGACGTTTTATTAAATTTCGTTTTACTATATACAACTGTTCAAACGGATCGAGCATTTATTACATTCCTGCAAGTTCTAAGCCACGCGAAACTAAATCGTCTAATGCCACTCGAACAACACGAAATTCAATTTTATCGTCATATTTTCTTCAAACTATTGCAGATTTTGTTTTTCCCTCGTTTTCCTACGAAGCCAAAACATCGGAAGGTGTCAAAATCTTAATTATTATGACGGATCGAAACACGCGTGCGACACTTCGACATTTTACACAATGTTGTCGTAATATCCTGCACATAAAACCTCCCCCAAAAAATGTCGATTAGACAAATTAAATTCAAACAGTCGCCAGCCATGTCAATTTTATTTTTATGTGAGTTTGTAAATTTGAAAATTTTAATTTATTTTTTTTATTGTTGTACTGTCGGCAAAGATATTGGGGTTGAGCAACAATTTACATACAAATTTATTCCATTTTTATGCTCACGTAATGCGCACAATTTGTCAAGTTTTTGCTCGTAATGGAGATCCAGCCCTGTTTCATGCACCCGGCCGACACCAATTTCAGGGAAGAAAGCCCAAACTGACCACACATACTCAACATTCCCAGTTAACAAAATAAATAAAACGTATTATTCTTCGACTCTTCTCGACCACTTTTCAAATGAATTCGCCTTTAAAGATAACTCTAACTCTTTTTAAATTTCAACAATAAAGTTGGTTGCTTTATGTGGCACTGTGTTAAATATATTACGATTTAGAAAAAATTACAAAAAGATACGTCATATTTTCTTATGATTTCACCATTGCGAAATATGATTTTAAAAAATTTGAAAAAGAAAAACTAAACAATTTTTAAAATATAATAATACAATGCAAATGTGTACAGTGTGTCCCGAAACTGGCGGAAGATAATGGATAGAGAGTTTGTTAAATTTAGTGAAAGCAAGGTAATTCACAAGACGACTAAAGGCATATTATTGAATTTGGCGTGCCTTGATGTTGGATAAAATAATTGTGAAACGTCAGCCGTAATGAAATAATTGTTTTCCATAATTTTCCGCTCTTTAGAGGAACATCAGAAGTTGACAAGCCCATTTAAGGTCAGAGAGTAATTTAAAGACACCTAATTACTTTCCACAGCCAACTTCACCGTCAAAGTATAAAATAAATAAAAAGGAATTTGTAAACTTAATTCGGACAAGCAATCAATAAACCTTTGTTCCGCTTATTTTAATTTAGCTATTGGCAAGTATTAGGAAAAAAGTCACTTAATGAAGCGCCAATAATGAAATATTTTATTAGCTCCGGAATAATTAATTTTCATTTGATTTTGATTATATATCGACTCTAGCGCCATTAATCAACGTTTATGTGAGTTGCATCGAACGCAAATTCGTCAGAAATGTGAGCATTCATTCTTAATTTTTCTCCCTAACGAACGGAATTTTGCAAGTTGCAGTGGTTAGTGCAAGTACCACCGAACGCGATGATAGTTGTTGGCACATCGAACCACCTCGACGTGCCTGTGGTTTAATAATGAGCTTGACTCTGACATAAATTTGTTGCTTTTAAAGCAAACTTCCTGAAAAATCTTATGCAAAACCATTATTTTCCCATTTCCAGTACATTTCTCTAAAATTTTCAGCTTTATTAAAAAATCTCAAGCGCTACAAATTTATATTCAGCCACTGATGTTTTTCAGATACTTCATTTTCGTCTCGCTGCTAATAAAAGAACATGTTATTTTCACTTTTTTTGTGGTTTTGATTAACCAGTAGCTATTTAGGGGATGTATATTAATTGGGAACCGCTTGGACACGAACATGACTGTTATTAACACAATTTAGTTTTTATTATCGCATTCTGCTCAGAATCAACTAAAGTAGTGATGATGATAATAATAAAGTCAAATAAAAGCTCGCAATAATGGAGTTAATGTCCCAATAAAATACACAAAGGTGTTTATTAATGTCACGCCATTCCCATTGATTATTCCTTTAAAAAGGGCTTTGTCGCGTCGTTAACAATTTTTGCCATAACCTCAAAACTGTGCAGCCATTTTGTGCCTGAAGGTTATGTTGTGTTGATGAGAAAATAATTTTGTCTTAATTATGAATTTGGCACGCCATAACATAGTTTTAAATATTGTATTGATTTGGGATATAGTGCGAGGGAACATTTAAAATCGGTTAAACGTCAAAAATGCATAAATTGTGATGTTATCGACGTATCGCGTTTTTGTGTGGATTTATATGAACAAAAATGGTGGCGGAAACAATTTTGACATTTATAAATTTTTCTCGATGTCACTTTTGTTGAAATTGAAGCAATTGTAGGCCACAAGTGGTTCAGGATGTTGGAAGGTAACATCTGTCACTTCGGCGCGAACTATAAGAATTAGTTTCGGAATTTTTCGATACTTCAAGTATTAGAGAAAAACTCCTCTGCATCACAAGTCTCCTTCGCACAAGTCGGGCAAATTTTCAAAATTGTAGTTACCTTTTAATTAATTCTCGTAAAGTGGGCGCTCTTATTAATTTTTATGTGTAGCAAGTTATATATATATATTTTTTTTTTCCTATTTTGCACCGGCATTCGCTGTAACCATAAATTTGCAGAGACTATGAGAAATTTATTCATTAACGAGCAAACAGGCTCTTTATACTTTGTTGATTTAAGGTTAAGAGAAATCTCGCGTGAAAAACCATTGACATAATTGCAGCAGACGCAGGCTGTCGAATGGAATTAGTGGCATTTCACCCCTTTCAATCATTTTTAAAAATATTTTTGTATGTCGGGTCCAAGAAGTGTTTCCCGTAGGACAGCAAGGGTCAGAGCATAAGACAGGAAAGGGTATGTTATGCCAGAGGTAGAGGGTGTATTGATCTACCCCTACTATCGTTCTTGCCAGGCTAGAGGGGACTATTCTTGCCTTTTAGATTGAGAAATGCCGTAATCTACAATTTTCATAATGCTTATACCTTCATAATTTTACAGTCTCAATCGATATTAGGCACTAATGTGTGTTTGTTTCAATTTCAACAAAACACCACTCGTTACGCGCATTTTAATTCGCCAAACTCTCCTTTATGGATTTTTTTTTATTTATCCACTCTTCTGCGAGTTGATTTTTTAAAACAGTTTCAAATAACCGCCGCCATGTTTAAATATCCGTATCCGGTGAACGAGCGAATTCGTAAAATGAAACAGCTTCGAATTGTTGAAATATTCATAAAGTGGAAACCCTAAACTAAAATAAAACGAATGTAAAAAACAGCTTTGATGAACTTGTTTTACATTTGATATGCATTGGGCGGTGTTGGTTAACTTGTGGTTTTTTTACAGAGTAAGGAACTGGGCCCTCAAATTCGGAGTAGATTTGTGGGAGTATGGCAGATTGTTGACAAGAATGAACGAGTTGCAGAGGGTAAGGATGCTTAAACAACGATCCTCATATATAAAAGTTGAGAGATCCAATTCAAACCGACGTTTACAGCTCACCCATCTCATGAACCCTCAATAATCAAAAATAAATAAATAAAACTCTCCCATCTACAACTCATCATCCTCCACTCATTCGGACGTGACGCACAGACTCTCGCACATTCTCACGTTCTTTATTTTCATCATTTATAAGTATTATACGCACGAAACTTATTCCATACCAAACTTAGTTTGCAGCGTGGTTTACGAAAACTGCAACAGGATCTGTAGTGAACACGTTTATCTTGGCGTTGTTCTGAATTTTGTTTGAAATCGATAATGTGATTATATAAATTATTATCTTGGCTTAAATTGGAGAAATTCCTCTGCTGCCTCAAAGATTAAATATCAAAATTTCAAATTTTCTCCCCCTCAATGTAGAAGAACGATCTCACCGTGGTTTATAAATTTAATATGTGCTAAGGGAACGTCAATTTGTTGTTATGTGTCAGGTTAAGAAGGATACGGCTTATCCTGCGGGAGTTCTAAATTTTACTGTTTGAGCAAAGATTTGAAGAAGACGCATTTGATGTTGGATTTTGTGTCTGCACTCGGTAAATGGGAGCTGGTGCAGTTATATTTTATTTTTAATTTTGTAATTTCCGGTGTTGGCGGATAAGAGTGTCCGAGCGTGATTTAAGATTGTGTTGATTTACAATGGGAAAGTCTGGTGGAAGTTATCGAATAAAAAGAAAATTCGATTGAAATGACAGTAATTGGTCCTGGAAGGTATACGCATCGAAATTCTCGGTTATGAGCTTACAATGAATATCGTGAAATTAACCCTCCCCGAATTTAATTGAATTTCCAATCTCAACGTCGCCGCTCGCCATTATCCAATGTTTTTGTCATTTTTAGCTTTGTCTCATAAAGTATGCTCACGGATAAATCTTCAAAAATTAAAAGTTTTTCAATAGACTGAATCACATTAATTCATCCTGAATTTAATATAACTTCTCGCAATAATCCAAACGGCGTCCATCTTATCCAAACTCGAACAGAACCACCTTTGTACAAATACATGAATCTATAATATCGCAAGAGCTTCCCAAAGGTAAATAAGTCTTTGTTTTAGTGAATAATCCCGAAATATGTCGGTAAACCACGTTTGAAGCTTCCCGAAGTTTCTGTAGGTCTCACTTGTTTTATTATTAGAAGCTTTTAGAGCTTGGGAGGATTTTATATGCTGCGCAGGGTTGACCATCAAAATCAATTGCTTTAACTTCCCTTGCTTACAAACTAATTTATTTCAGAAATACCACGACGAAAATATTAAAGTAGCTAGGAAAGATGGTTTGCTTCTAATCAGAGACATGGCCAAAGAGGTCCAGAATATGATGAGCTTCAAAATTGAAGCTGTTAGGGTAAGAGCCGATAATCCCCTTCTTTTAATCGCTAAACACGAATTTTTCCCAGAGGATAACCGAATCAGCCGAACAAGCTGCACTAACGCCACAAACAGATAACGGACAACCCTTCCGTTATTATAACGCTAAAAGACTGAATTCGTTTGGTCCTGATGGACGACCAGTTGAGGGTACGAGAGAAATGATGCTAACGCCAAATCCTCATTTCGACCATTTACCAGTTAATACTAGTCTTAGTACTGTACTAATCCCACCGAATGTAGAAGAATACGGTAAGCTAAGCCACTTAATCCAAAAAAAATTCCTTACAAATATTGCTTTCCAGATGCGGAGGTTATAAACGCGATACAGTGGTCCGAACATTTAGATCCCTTATTTATACACAACTATGAAGACGATCCATCGCTTTCTTGGCAATTTTTCGGAAGCGCCACTGGATTTTTGAGAAGATATCCAGGTAACAGCTTCGCGGAACAGGTGCAAATTCGCCATTTTAATGAAGCGATTCTCGCCGCAAAAACTGAAAATACCCTCCATTGTATTTCGGGATTAGAAGTTAATTCGCTCCACAATTACTGTTTTCCGGCCAACAACAGTTTAAAAATTCAACAGAAAAGCTTCCGTCATTCGGTCGGATCGTTATTTAACAAATCCAAGTCTTTACACTCATTGCAAAAAAGGGCTGCTCATATTTTAATCATGTTACGTAAAATTGCTTTTGGTCAGCTCGAAACCGCTTCCACTTGCCATTGCTTGATAATTCACACGATCATTATTAACCCACTAAAATATTTGGCGACGCAGCAGTGGAATGTAGCCGGTTGAGTCTTTCCGATTTCCATACGGCAATATGTTGCCGATACAAATCTGCGGCCCCAGCTCATCTAGAATCCTTCATTGCATCCACTTTTCCTTATTGCATGCGGTCGTAAGACACTTTTTCCTCTTATTTTTGAAGGTAAATGTCGATTCCTCGAGGTCGGGCTGGAAAGAGTGAAAGACAGCGATGAAGGGAGACGATTTTGAAAACTTTTCTTCCGCCAGGAAGCACTGTTGGGAATTACTTAAAACTCTAATCCATAAATATGTCAAACAGTTCAAGATATATTGTTAAATTTACGCAGCAGTTGCGTTGGTCCGGCTTACTCCCAACAGAACCAAAAACTTACATATTTCACACTTTTCTGAAATTTTCGCTTCTCATGAGATTTTTATAGCTCGCAAGTTTTTTGACTTTAATGGAAGGATTTGCTGCACTCCCTCAAAGACCAAAACGTGTGTTCAACAGGTATTGCGTGGCCTCCTGAAGACATGTCAACATTGTCAACAGTCTGGCAGCGTCCCAGAAACTCCCGAAACGTTTACGATTTTCGATCCTCGGCATGGTACGTCTCCGCTGCAACCTCACCCAAAGACATCGTAATTCTCATCGACAACTCCGGCTCAATGAGTGGTCATAAATCTAATCTTGCAAGAGCCACAACCGAATCAATTCTAAACACTTTAGGAGACAACGACTTCGTTAACGTTTACAAATTCTCAGATATCACAGAAGAAACGGTCCCTTGCTTCAAGGACATGCTTGTACAAGTAAGTACGACATGCGCAAGCCGTACTGAACTAAGCGACTGTTTCCAGGCCAACAACGAGAACGTTCGGTGGTTGAAAGAATCTCTTGCGACTTTCAAATCAGAAAATATTGCGAATTTTTCGGCTGCACTTGTGACAGGGTTTGAAATTTTACACAAAGTAAGAAAATTAATCGAGCTTCGGGCGATGTCACTTGATTTTTCGGTTTTAGTATAACAGGACAGGTCAGGGGTGTCAGTGTAATCAAGCGATAATGCTGATCACTGATGGTCCACCTAGCAGTTACAGAGACATTTTCAAAATTTATAATTTTCCACACCATCCTGTCAGGATTTTTACTTATTTAGTTGGAAAAGACTCGAGCAGTGCGCATGAGATGCATTGGATGGCATGCGCAAACAAAGGTAACGGAGTGGTGAAGTGTTCTCAGCTTTCATTTTACCGAATGATCATTTTAAGGCTACTACACGAGGATCGAGAGTTTTGATGAAATCAACGAAAAAGTTTTGCATTATATCGAGGTTCTAGCAAGGCCAATGGTCATGTACCAGACTGATCATCCAATACAGTGGACGCCAGCCTACGTGGGTGGTCGAGTAAGTCAATATTGAAACAGACACCAATCAAGCTTTAATAAATACTTTTAGGCTGACAGTTTTTTAAACGATAAGGTTGGACAACTGATGACGACAGTCACCACCCCGGTTTTTGATCGACGAAATCACACGGTAATCAAAATTCCGATTAAATAAATAAATAAACTACACACATTCTTCCAGGTGAGAGTAGCAAATTTGTTGGGAGTTGTTGGGACAGATGTTTCGATCGATCAAATCAAAAAACTGGTGCCCCCGTATAAGGTAAGTCAAAAAAAAACAAAAAACAAAATTCACCAAACAATTTTCGGCAATCTTCCAGTTAGGTGTCAACGGTTATTCATTTATTATCAACAACAATGGGCACGTTTTGTACCACCCCGATTTGAGGCCATTGGTAAGCTTTTTACAATTTTTCAAACTTGTACATCTCTGATGTCAAAATTTTAGCAAAATAACGAATTATACGAAGACACTCTAGAACCTCAGTATGTCTCAGTTGACTTGACCGAAGTTGAATTGGTGGAAAATGAAAACGGACCACGCGAAAACCATTCTGTTCTCCTCGACGTAAGTTAACTGAACCATTTTTAGGTTCGTTGACAGAAGTTGCGTCCTCTTTTGGAGCGCGCAACTTCGTCATTTTAGGAATTTTAATAACAATTTTTTCCAGTTGAGATATGACATGATCCAGCAAAAAGAAGGGGAGACAGAATTGGGAGTCAAAATTCATTACGACAATGTTGTAAGCGTAAATATAAACAATATAGTTAATAAAAATAAAAATTACCACATTTCTAGCGACGCGTCACAACCAGAAGGCATAAATACTTTTACACCCCAATCGAAGGCACACCATTTTCGTTGGGGTTGGCAATTCCGGAACGTTATGGCATGTACGAATTACTGGCTGAGCAAGAAATCAAGCACAGCCAGCGGAACGGTAAGAAATGCTAATTTTTAGCGTCAGGTGTGGACTCCAAAATTTTTGCTTTTAGTGACAGACTACTTCAAAGGCGGCAATTGGAAAGTTCATCCTGAATGGTAACTATTTTGGGTGTTCCGTCGAGACTCGAATTGTAATTTTGTTGATTTGAAGGGTTTACTGCGAATACACGAGCGGTACATCGGGGGAACAATGGTTCAGAACGGCTGAAGAAAGAGTTTTGCATTTTTTATCTCGAAGTAGGCGGCCTGGGTGGAAGTGGATGTCCTTAAGGCCACGCTCGCCTTCGCAACGGGAGCACCATCACCAAACAACCAAAAAGGATAAAGACGCATATTTTTGTAAATACTACAAAAACGAAAAATGACAGCTCTAATGATACTGGTTATGTTTTAGGCGATAAAAATCTTCTACAGTCACTCGTTCTGGATGCTATGGTTACTGAAGAACTGGAAAGACACAATACACGTTTCGAAGATAAACAGTAAGTTTCAAAAAAATTCTGTGCATGTTTTTTCAAATAACACAAAACTAATGTGATATAATTAATGCACTAATTAGTTTTAACGAGTTAATTTACTAATTGTTCTCTGCACATTAGCCCTATTGGCACACTTTTGGTACAGTTGCAAAGGTAAAGTCATCAAGAAGATCCTAGTGTTGTTCTTTGATAAGTTTTAGACAACTGGAAGCATTTATTACATACTTATCGTCTCTCAAACTAAAATAAAGATACCACTTTAGGTCACTCTTAATAAATGCTTCATGTTACCAATAGCATTAGTTTCAATTTTTTCACCACTTTCTTATTTCGTTATGTTCTGTAATTTTGCATTTTTTCCACTTAAGATTTAACTACATTTTAAAAGCTAACAGGAGCTGCAGTAAGTAGGCTACAAGGAAGTGGAAAAAATGATGAAAATAGTTTCGGTTTGAAATTTTAGGTAATTCGAGGGTACTGCACGCATCCAGAGTACTAACATTTTTGTATTTCAGGTCATACTTTAGGTTTCTTCTTTTTACTCTTGCTAACCTTCATAGATTAATATATTTTGTATTTACAGCCAAGGCTATCAAATTTTTGGACTGACCTTAACCTTCGTGGCTACAAGAAGCGGACTGCTTCGATGGACTGATCATACCAACAACACCGACAAGCAACCGTAAGTTTAGGTTAAGGACACCCACTCTATAGACCATAAATTAAAATGCACAACAAATTCAGAATTGCGATAAAATTTATATTTAGAAAATGGTGTCACGCAGAGTTCTGCAACAGGCCCTATTCTATTTAAATACATTAAATGAAAACTCGGAATTTGTGAAAAACTGATGGTGGTCTTGTATTTTAGGCACTTCAGCGAGAAGAATGTGAAGGCCATGGACGAAACGTGGTACAAACGTGCTGTCGATCAGCACTCGGTGGAACCCGAAAGTTTCGTTTTTTCCGTACCGTTCGACAGCAATTTAAACGAGAAACCTCTAATCACAGCTACTCACGCGGTGTTTGTTGAACATAACGGACACAGAGCCCCTGCTGCTGTGGTTGGTCTACAGTACCAACACTCGACCTTGGCATCGCATTTCTTGAATATCACATCAAAGGTAAAAATTTTGTACGTTTTGACGTGGATTAACCGAAGAGGTTTTAGTGTACTGGTACATCCTCATGTCGCAGAACATGCGCCAGTAACGAATTAGATTGTTACGTGCTCGATAATAATGGTTTCGTAATTATTTCGGAAAAAACGGAACATACTGGCCAATTTTTTGGGCAAATTGATGGAACAATAATGGACTCGCTCGTACAAGATAGGATTTACAAAAAGATTACGGTTTACGATTACCAAGGTGCTTGTTCTAATAGTAAAAGTCACTATAGTGGTGACGGTTATAAAATCAAACCATTCGACCCAATCAAGTCATTCTTCGAATATCTACTCAAATTCCTCGTTTTAGTAGTAGGTAAAATACAGTCTGCTTATGGGACTGCAATTGCTTATGCTCAAGATGAAGGTATCCATATGAAAGCGGTCTTTTTTAAATGATGATGCGCATCGTTTTAGGTGATTTAGTCGATATTTTTTATTCAGACTACGATAATAATTTTGAACAATATCCGACTGGTGAAGACGTCATAGGTGAACAAGATCCGATAATTCCACCCCCACACACCAATCCTCCTTTCGTCCCTCCTTACGAATCTGACCCCATGGAAGGAGTTGGGGTACGACCATGTGACCGCAAAGTTGACTTGTACATCCTTCAACCGGACAAACTGAACGTAAGCGGGCAAAGCGACCCCTTAAAGGGCAAACTAACAAACTGCCACGTCACAGCGTGCGAGAGGTAACATCATTTTCGGTTTCTGCGACCAAAAAGTAACCGATTCACGTTTCAGACCATTTAGTGTTCAGAAAATACCGCACAGTAACTTGATTTTGTTGGTCGTGGACACGTTGTGCCCTTGCGGCAGTAAGCAGTTTAGCATTACCCCACAAGAACTGATTTACGATACAGGGAACGGAGGCTGTTTGCACAAACCTAAGGATAGTTTGTACAGAAGACGTCCACCGAAGTGTATTAATTACCACCCCGAGGTAAGTACAGCGGTTGCAGTTTGGCCATACGAAAATTTTTTTTTTTTTTTTTTTCAGGAAAGCGAAATTAATATTTGTGGTAAAGCATCGATTACAACAGCAAGCATCGCGATTTTGCTTATTATAAGCGTGATGCACTACATTTTGGCTATTTTGTCGTGATTGTACGTTACGGTTTAAGATTATTTACTTTTAAACGTAAATAAAGCAACTGTTGTTGCATTTTTAATAGACTACAATGAAATTTCTTATATCACACGTTCATATCATTTATTGATATCACAAATCGAAAAAAAAAAATATATTATTTGGATAGTATAGAACAGTTTTTTAACAAAATATATACTGACAAAGGTCGTAAGAACTAGTTGAATTTTTTATATAATTTATAAAATGTGGAAGTAATTTTGGGTGTATTTGTACATATCAAATGTTGTACTATTTATAACCTGTGATTTTCACAAAATGAAAATTGCTATTTCCGTTATTATTTAGTGGTTAATGTATTTGATTAAGACAATAATTCTGTCTACACTTCAAATTTTTTTGGATTTCATTTAAACGTACTGATCGCACAATCGAGCGTGGTATGGTGGGCAGGTTTTTGTTTTTCTGCGCACGCACCACGTGATTGTACGACCTGTAACTATGACAATACTTATAGTAAAACTGTGAATATTGGCATACAGGTTACTTAGGGTAGTCGACATAATCCGCTGTTGTAAATAATAAAAATCTGTGTGTCGTACAATTAGTTCAAGTCTTGAAAAAACATAAAATTAATAACATTGTAGTTATGTTCAGATTGCATCAATATTTTCTATTATAATGATTACATATTGTAAGTGCCAGTTTTTCTACTGACTTCAGTTTTTTGTTACTTAAGATATAAGACAGATCTGACATTTGCAAAAAAAAAATAAAAATTGCTTTGTTTTTTGGTATGATATGTGTCAAAGTACTTGTAAATTATAAGATTAGAATTTGTACATTACTAGATAAAATTAATGGATTGAATTCATTTCAGGTAATGTAACATAAATATTTTAAATAATTGACATTAATTAGTCTACTAATGTACATGTAGGTAGGGTGAATTTTGTAATTAAAAGTTAATTATTTTGTAATGTGGAGTGAATGAAATGTCATTAGTATAGTGTGTTTGATACAGCCGTTTTGGTTAGGTCGAATTATGCTAACTTATTTCGTAACTTAACTACACTATACTAAAACTGAGTCTTCCAATTAAAACAAATAATTAATTGTAAGTTATTATGAAGATATAGAAAAATGTAGTACTACTAATGTATTCAATTTTAAGCAACATGTGTAGAACAGTTATCGAGCATTGTTTATTTGTCAAACGTTGATTGTCTGTTGTATGTACAATTCATACTAGACTTCACCATATCTTAAATGAATTGCATAGTTTTAATTAAAAACTAATATATTTATCACTATTGTAATCATTTCTCTTATTAATCACCCACCTACCTACCCATCCTTGAACATTACAACATAAAGGTTTAATATTAAATTTTAAAACACGCTTTTATAACACACTAAAAATTTATTTCATAAAAATCATAAAGAATTGCATACAACTTTAAGTATCAAGATAATTAATTATTACAACGAAACTAAATTTGTGCCGGGAATCAAAAATGGAAGGGGGCTGCTCCAATTAAAAAACAGAAATTAACTATTCGTGCACGATATTATCAAGAAACATAAATTAATCAGTCAGGATTTGCAAAAAAGAATTATACAGAAAATAAGGAATACTTCTTGTATCAATCCGTTGTCGCTCAAACAATTCATGATTAACAGCATTACACAGATGTTTGTAAAATAATGATTGACAAACAATTAAACTGAGAATATTATTCACAATAATAATCGGAACTCTGCTTCTTCTTTGATTAAATAACTTTACAATCAAATCCCAGTGATCTAAATTCTTGGTAGTAAGAACCGTTAATAAGTAATCGTTTAATTTATCACTAACTCCGTGACTTATAATTGTATCCATTGCCTCTCTAAATCTGAGTCCCAAATTGAACATGTTTTTGATGATCACATTAACCAAACCTATATCAACTGGCAAAACATCATCAATCATGTTAAGCAACACAGAAAGCTCGCCCTTTAATGAAACTACAGCAGCAAAATATGAAAAAAATATTGGAAACACGGGCTTTTTTCTAATACAATTGTAAAATTTCATCAGAGACTTTAAGTCGAGAGTATTAAGAGTCATTTCAAAATTTGTGGGAATTACATGACCCAAAGTACAGTTACGATTATAACAATAGTTACTGTTAAGAAAATTCGAACAAAAAATCTCAGATGGATCAAAAATGGCCCTACTTCGTGGTCGCTCGATTTGCATCGAGTTAACTGACTCACGAAACTCCTGAAGTTCATCACTTAAAACAACAGTAATAAGATTTAAAGAAACAAATTCGTATTTATACTTACGGCACGCTTCTCTGATGCTGGATGGGTACAGGATCGAAACATATTGTGCTGGGCTCACCCATTACAGGGAATGGCGGTTCTGGGTTTGGCGCCGACATTTCTTGAGTGATGAGTAAATTCGAGACAGACTCCCAACGCTGGTCCAAATCTACGTCGTTTATTCTACCCGACATTCTCGCTTCTTGAGTGACATGGCACTCCGGACTGAGGTTGGTCACGACTCTTTTATATGAAGAAGCATTGGAATATTGGTCTGTAAATATACACTTGTCAACAACTTCAAAACAATACGCCAAAAATTATAAACAACATTCACAGTTGCTGGATGCAAATGCAACTTTGTATTGCGCTTGAAATTAACAACAAATGAAAACGGTTTTAATCTGAATTTTGCATTGATAATCGCGCATGCGTTGATTGCTATCAGTCTGTTCTTAGAAAAGACAAACTAAATTCATCCACAACAAATCAACAAAAAATTAGCCTTTCAAACTTAATTTACAAAATCAAAAAACTTACTGGAAGTAATAACAGAATTTCGATGTACGTTGTGACTAGGTTCCTGCATTGCAGCAGTTGCCGGACTGAGTTTATCAACACTGCGGAAACGAAATTTTTCAAACTAAATTTCCAAAAATTGAACACTTTCACCTTATATCACAAATTGAGGAATTACTACTTAATTTGGGGTACTCTGAAGAGAATAGAAGAGTCGGTTCGCTTGATTCAGTTGCAAATTGGCAGGAGTGAATACTGAAACTTTATATTACAGAATTTTGACTATAAAATGGCAAAAAAAAATACTTTTTTGGGGGCACGTTTACAAATATAGGTTTAGGCATGGCAAAACTGGAAAAAAAAATGGAGAATACAAAACGGAGAAATTTAATTTATACAAACCCTGTTCCAGAAGTTGAATATAAGTCGTTGTTGATTATTATAGATACATCAGAAATATTTTCTTCTTCCAGTGGCTTCTTAATTATGATTTTCTTATCACTAATACTTAAAAAAATAAATAAATAAGTTTGTGATTTTCCCGCGCATATTTATGTTACCGTTCAGATACTTGCGGTGTGCAATTTATTTGTCGTTCTGCCATGAAAATAACGTCGAGAGATCTAATGCGCCAGCGTTTCAAAATGCCTTTAAAGTCTGCATTTTTTTGCCACCTTTTCTGGGCCTGAGGTGGGAGAGATTCTTGTCTGATTCTGTAGAGATCAGTAAAATCTCTGGTTAGCTTCTTAACGGTGCGTTGTCTATCACTGCCATCACCATCCTCGGACGTCAAATCAATGACAGCTGAAGTGGGAGACGAAGCTCTCGGAGATGCAGGTGATGATGAACGGGATGATGAATTTGATAAAGAAACTGAAGATCCAGGAGACCATGTGTATGGCAACGGGAAAGAACTGGCAATATCTTCACCATCACTATACTCATAGTCTAATTCTTCATCGAAAAACAAATTACAATCAGATGAAAAAATACTCTCCCATTTTTTTCTGTGGTAGTCAGTCCAATCATTGTCAGAGTTTGCGTTTGCTGAAGTGCTCGGGTCACTCATTTTTCGTGTCTTCTTCAAGTGTATGGAAATACAAGGAAGAAGAGAAAAACCTAAAATTAAATGTTACTAGCAATTTTCCTTCACCATCATTTTATTAAATCGTTTTTTTTTTTGGATGTGTCTACGCTACTTACCATATATCAAATGTTAATATTTTTGTATTCATCGTTAAAAAATGTTGCAAATTTTATTAAAAGCATGATTCTAACCTTAAAAACTTGTGTAAACACCAAAATTTTGACATTTTTGTGAAGTTTGACAATACACAGAGACATTTAAAAGCATTAGCCAATCAAAATACGGTATAAACGAGGCGCCAATTTTAAACTGCCAAGTCAAAAACAGGGGCGTATCACCTCCAGAACCGTATCGAATAATTTTTACTTTTTTAATGTAAAAATGTGCATTTAAATCAGCACAGGCAAATAACAGTAGTGACATCATTAACTTTGCGATGTCCAAGTAGATATATTTTTTATAAAAATCTATAAAACATCTGAAATCAATATCCATGTTGCAGTAAAGAAAACTGTAATAAATAAATTATAGTTTTATCACATTCTTGGAAACTTACATCTGTGAGAAATATAATTAATAATTATTAAAAAAAGCTTTTCTCTCACATAGCAAATAGAGCTGTAATTCTAGCTTGCTTACTGGGCTACTTGTTTTAATTTTATCTTCGCTTTTGCTTTTTTCTTTGAAAATGGAGTTATTTATAAAGTGTACTAGCAATAAGAAACAATTATGTTATAATAAATACATTTCTTTTCAAATTGTTGAAATTTATTAGTAAAATAGTACTCACCTCAACGAATCGAAATCACACAATGAACTATGATTAATACGCAATAAAAATATATTTCCACCTGCCTGTTGAAAACATATGTTGTTAAATAATTTTATCGGTATAAGAATATATCTTATAACATGGCTGAAATAAATACCATTTGAATTATGCAAGTTGTTATGGAAAATTCTAGATTAAAATGACTGTATTTATTAAAAATATCAATATTTAGATTTCCTTATTAAAAAAAAAAAAAAAGATTAATATTGAATTTTATTCTATATTGCGTATTCAGTTAAATAACTTTAGTCTGGACTTATTCGACTACAATATTTAAATAAAAGATGCGAAAACCCAACATGATGTAAATTTTTTTAAGAATCTGTTAGATCTGTTAGAACATGTAAAGATGTAGCTTTTTTACATTTAAATGAAGAATTATATTGGTTGATTTTGCTAAGATGAATACCCTGAATAAAATATTTATTTACGTTTAGTTTCTGTCCAAATTAAAAATTAAAAACTAAAATGCCTAATATAGTTCTCAGTGAAAACATGGGGGTCTAATTTCAAAAAGAGCAATATCCAGTTTTTATGAAAATTTAGTTAGATACATTATTATAACGAAAATGTTGTATATATCAAATGGTACAAAGTCCCGTTAACTTTCCTGTTTCAATTATTCAGTTGGTTTCAAATGGGACAATATCTAACACCATTTGAGTTTAATACTGAACAATATCTAATTAAGCCAATAAGATGCATAAATCTTCGGTCATGTGAAAAGTAAACGTGATACTTTAACTAAAACGCCAATTTGACAGCAATTTGATATGAATCTTTGTGAATTGGTTGAAAGTGTTCCAAATCTTTTAGTGAAAATTAAGAAATATTATTAGTTATTCAAATTTTATTTTATTTCTTAATTCTGTATTTCGGAGTTCAATAAATAAATACTAATAACATTAACTCAGGGTAAATTAAAGAAGCAAAACTTTATGCACGACTTTAAATGAAACCAGTAAGGAATAACCATTCTGTTGACTTTTAAAACAGACAATATCCAACACTTGGCCCCATAACGGACGTTTTCCAATTTATACTAATTAATTTTTTCTGAGTTTATTTATGAAAATAAAGCAATAAGTTTTATACTTTTCGTCATAAAAAATTAGAATCAACATATGTATTTTCATTTTGCTGAATTACTCAAAATCATTTACACTGGATAATGTCCATTTTAAAATTAAACTCCTCACATTTTTCTCAATAGTGTTTTGCTTTTTAGGGATTAAATAATTCAATATTTTTCAGTTATATGATTTATAGAAAACAGGATTGTTATATTCAATGTTAAATTTTCTTCATACTTATATCAAGATCATTTATTATCAAATTATTGAAAAAACTTTTCATATCATCGATTTTTTGGTAAAAAGTGGTGACTTCAACGAGTAATTAGAACAGGAATCTTTTCCTTCCAAATCGGGAATTACTCCATGTTCTTTGTTTTTAGGTGCAGCTTGTTCTGCCAAAAAAGAAACCAGTTTTAGAAACAGAAAAGTGACTTAACTAATGAACCCCCAAATGAGTCATTGATTTTCTATTATTTAAATGTTCTATATGTTGATATTATATACCTAACAAACAAACAAAAAAATGATAGAAAGATCGTAAGTTTTAAGTTCTAAAGAGAAAGATAAATTATTAAAAAACTTCACGTAAAAAGAAAAACATTTTCTTTATATCACAGGATTCTATCTCTTCTCTGTAAGAACCATTCTTTTAAGCCCCCCGCTGGTTGTGGTAGGACAGTTTGATTACGCTACGCTGGTTACGCCACTGTTATCAAGAAGCCATCACACCCGGAAATGAAAGTCACGTGATTTCATGTTTCTGTATGTTGTCGGTGATAGATATATTGGAACTCATTGCTATTAATATATTTTATAAAAATAGAAAATGTTACAATAGAAGTTCAGAAAAAATGCGATAGTTTATAAAATAAAAAAGCAGAAGGAAAAGATCAAAACAGTGTAATTTTTAAATAATTTTCAGATGCGTCATCCCAAACCTTGACGCGCCACTGTTTGGGAATTTTCCAGAATGTTTGATATAATAATGATTATTTTAGTTTGGAATGCTTGAAAAGGATTTAGGGGAACCTAGATGTCTTTTTTCAATAAATTTTTTATTATTCCATCAATAATTAATTAACTTGTTATAAAAAGGATATCATTGTTGGTACGAATTGATCATTGTGCAGTTTCGGTTGGTTACCCTACCGGTGGATAGGTGGCGCGCTGAGACAAAGCTATTAAAAATTTTGAGGATGACTAAAACATGCTAAAAGTTTGGTAATGGAGATTGAGGGTGAGTATTACAGTAGTCTAGTGACGATAGAAGAGGGCTGCGACGGTTAAAAGCGTAAAAAAAGGTGAATTTTGCAGTTATTGTTTGTAAATTTTGACGTTAAAATTCCCACAATTGTTATTGCGCAGACTCGTGTGAGGTGTTTGTGAGTGAAAACAATGTCGGGCATTACCAACACTGCCCGCTTCGATCGATATCAGAGAATGTGACGTAAATTTATCTGTCATTGTGCAAGGGGAATATTTACCGATGTAAAAATGTTGTACTAAGTGTTGTGGACGTGGCAAGTGCGAGAAGAAATAAATAATTGTGAAAAATGCGGTAACAGACATGTTTTTCTGTTAAATGTGTAACATACACGCAGGTGCGTACGCAGCCGTACTAATAATTTTAACTGGGCCTGCTCCATTGCTTGAGGACGCGCGATTCACTCAAACAAAATTCCATGAATTATATTCAAAAAAACAATCGCAGTTGGCCGGACCTCAAAAACAAACGCGTGGCCGCCACCGCCTCCTTGCTTTAACAAACTTTGGAAGCCATTTTAGTTAAATGTCTTTCTTCACGGCACGTCTGGCGCCAAACCACTGCCCTTTTGCGCAAATACTGTTTATGTTCATGTGCATGTGTTAAAAATACGATGCACAAATGCAATGCCTCAATACAGCACGCGAAATTCCTCAAATTCCCAACTCAAAAGCCTCAATCGAAATATTTTATCTATAGGGAATGTTGGGGGCAAGGGGGAACATCAATTATTGATTTTGTACTGTAGCATTTATACATATATCCCATATTCCAATAATATATTCACGTTATTAACTATTTCTAACAACATTCACGGTTAACTATACTAAATTATATATTCGGTTACTCAAGATGGTTAATCCTCAAAAAAACAACTATGAGGTAGGTTAATGTAGACATAACCTCAATTGTCTCTAACTTTTTCAACTGTTTACAACTCAAACACACCTCCAAGCACAGCCTAATTACACACATTTTTCTCGATTGTGCACCCTCTCAAACCTGTCACAAATAATCAGTCTTTACCCCACGTAATGCTCAGCCACCACATCTCAATACACACAACCAAAGCCCCCTTGTACACCCTCAAAATGTGGCTCAAATTCGTCACTGTCGTTACCGTTATATAGTTCTGAAGTAGTTATATAAGAAGTGAACAGAAATCATGATTGAATACTGTGGAGCAAGGTAACATCTTTTTCCTTCGCAAATCATTTATAGAATGTTTCAGATCATTTGCTTTGAACCCAGATTGCTTTAAATGGTTGATAGTTTCAAGATGTGCATCCAAAAATCGTTTTAAAAAATTACTCTTCCAACTGAGAATTAACTCCAGTTTGCTCAATCTTACTCTTCGAAACTAACTCAACTGACATATCAAATACAGTTGAGATGTTTTAATTACAAGTTTGTGTTCTTTATTTACTTTTGTATATGTACTAGTTTTGGACGTCCAGTGAGTCAGTAAATGTTATTGTTTTCTCTATTGAAATTTTTAACACACTTTGATTTGCTAATACAAAAATTATGCTGAAATTGTGGTTAATTTTTGCTTTTATATTAAATATATTTATTGAAGCAGTTTCACTTCATTAAAGCAATTCTGTCTATACTAGTATTGCTTTCGATAGAGATGTATGTTTAAAAACAATCAAAATGTTTTTATTTTACTTTATTTTAAATAGAAATTCAATTATAAAATAATTACTGACCTAAATAAAACATTTCTTGTAATAGTAGAGAAAACGAAATCTTTTTTGGAGGGAAAATAGAAAATTTAAATTTACAAATAATCGGAAACAAGAGAAGTCAATATAACCAGTTTATATATTTGTATTATATAAATATGTAACTTAAGAAAACAGTTGGTACTTAATTTTTGTTTTATTTATTCATTTTCCGACCAAAAACAAAATAATGAAAAACTCGGTGACTACAGCTGCAAATAATTTTCTTGTTTGAAATCTATCAGCCGGAAATGACTCAAGTGTAATGATGCAATTCTGAAAAGAGAATTATATATAGCTATGTTTAAGAAAATTACGTTAAATAGTGATGGCACACGCTAAATTTTTGACGAATTTGGAGGACAGTTTCAATTTTTTATGTTCATTGGAAAAATGTTAGAAAGATTCTTTTTTCATGTTCGTGAGAAAGTAAGGACAAAATATACCATTATGTTTGTACGGTGGTGGTTATGTTAACACAAGGTCGTTATTTACTGTTGGTTTAGATCAGGAAATTGGTCATGTCATAGCCAATTCCAGGTTTTTGCGAAAACGGAAGTCTGTCCCGTTTTTTTTTTCAGTTTATTTAAATTTTAATCATTTTAATTGAACGCAGAAACGTTCTGAAACTAAAAGGTATTTCAAAAATCCAAAATTCGACGAATCTAAAAAGAGCGTATTCGGTATGGGAAGAAAAAGTTCAATTTAATTTTGACTAATGTGGGAAAATGTCTCAATAACACAATGAATATTTAATAATTATTTTCATTCTTACGAAATTGTTTGATCGCAAAACAATTCTTTTGTTATTAAAAGGTATCTCCAGTTGGATATTGTTTCGTTTATTTTAAAATTGTCTGCAGTTTTTTTGAAACGTGAAGATTTTTGGAAATTGTGATTATGCTTTCTGCAGGAGGCCCGTCTTCCACATTACGGGTAAATGGTTTTGATAATGAATACGTCAAATGGCAATCAGGCCAATAGTGAAGAAATCGCAATGGTTGTGGGATCGCCAATGTCAATCCAATCCGACGATGACGATGACAATTGTCAATCGTCGGCGGGGTCGGCGTGTGAGGAGGGTTCCGATTTCATGACGGCGGCGATGGACGATGAAGTCACTGCTCAGTTAGCTGCCGCCGGTAAACCTCAATTTTTCAGCAAATCGTGTTTGATGACAGTAGAATTTCAGGTCCAGTAGGTGTAGCTGCCGCTGCAGCGATCGTTTCGGCAAAAAAACGCAAAAGACCGCATTCATTCGAAACAAATCCTTCAATAAGGAAAAGACAGCAAAATCGTCTACTCAGGAAGTTGAGACAAACCATAGATGAATTTGCTACTCGCGTAGGTCAGCAAGCTATAGTATTAGTAGCCACTCCTGGCAAACCAAATATTAGTTACAAAGTATTTGGCGCTAAACCGCTAGAAGATGTTATAAAAAATCTCCGCGGGATGATCATGGAGGAATTAGAGAACGCTTTAGCTCATCAAGCTCCTCCTCCAGTGCAGGACGACCCGTCGCTCTTCGAGTTACCTCCATTGATCATCGATGGCATCCCAACTCCTGTAGAAAAAATGACACAGGCGCAACTGCGAGCTTTTATCCCATTGATGTTGAAATATTCAACCGGTAGAGGGAAACCAGGCTGGGGACGGGAGTCGACCAGACCACCATGGTGGCCTAAAGAATTGCCATGGGCGAATGTCAGAATGGACGCAAGAAGCGAAGACGAAAAGCAAAAAGTTCGTGGTGGTATTTCGGTGCCGAATACCCGCTCATTCGTGAATCTTTTCAGATATCTTGGACTCACGCTTTGCGGCAGATAGTTATAAACTGTTACAAGTTCCATGGCAGAGAAGACTTGTTACCTGCTTTCACAGAAGAAGACGAAAAGGCCAACGCCACAGCCACGGCCAACGCCAATGTCAGCACATCGGTTGGTGTTTTAAAAATGCATTCCTCAGGAATAGTACCTACTCATAAGATACAGATCCAAGCTAACGGGTCGCCCCAAATTATTGCCGCTTCGCCTGATGGTTTATCAGGGTCTTCTGCGCAGGTTTGCCTCGACCCTGCAGGCTATAGCTCAGATGTCGATGTGTGTAGAACTTTATACTATATATATATATATATATGAGTGTTGTCAAGTTATATTATTTTTATTTTATTATACATATTTTTTTTTATTTTTTATTTTTTTAGTTACCTTTATTGTTCATATTTGAAACACCAGACTGTTTGGATTTTCAATATTCAGTTTATATGATCACCATTATTATTATTATTATTATTATCATTTGATGCCTGTTTAGCTTGGTTTTGTTCTTTATTAGAGGTGTTTTTTTTTTGTGTTTTTTTAAGTATGATCAGTATAGTTTTCATGTATCACACATTTTTGATCTCTTTAAAATCCCCGATTTTGAATTGATATTTTATTAAAATGAAGAGTTGTTTTAGATTACTACTCAGTATACACCTACTGTGCTACATACAATTACAAACCCAGATGGTACAGTCAGTATTGTACAAGTAGACCCAAATAACCCCATCATTACTCTACCAGATGGTACAACAGCTCACGTTCAAGGAATGGCGACTGTATGTTATTTTGATATGTTTGTATTTTTCCGTAATAGACATTTTTAGATACAAACTGGTCAGGGTGATGGAACACCAGTTCACACGATTCAAGCAATATCTGAGAGTGGTTCTCAGGGTGAGGTTGTTGATCTGAATTCGGTTACAGAAGCGACATTAAATTCTGAAGGCCAAATTATCTTGACCGGAGAAGATGGACATGGTGAGTAAAGGCCGTTCACGTTTTCTAGACTTTTCCAGACTAAAATCCGTGCGGTTTTTGTTTAACTGTTTTGTTTTGTCGAACTTTTCGTTTCATTTTTATTTTGCATATGGCATAACTCTGTTCAGGTTACCCAATTTCAGTAAGTGGCGTGATTACCGTACCTGTAACTGCGTCAATGTACCACACCATGGTCGCCAACATCCAGCACCTTCATACAAATAGCGATGGTACAGTTTGTGTCACCCCTGTAGTCCCAGTGCCGAAGGTGAGTTGTTAATTGAGTAGCTTTTGTTTTTTACCCCCAATGAATTAATTGTTGAGTGGTGTTGATACTTTTAGTCTGTTGATAAGGTGGAGCCGAATAATGGTGACAACATGGAAACATTGGCAGTAACACCTAGTGGTTTGACAACACATTCAATGATGATTCAAAGTTCAGGTAATGAGGGTCCACAAGTTTTACAAGTTCTGTCGCTGAAAGATGCAACTGTTTTAACAAAAGCAATGCAAGGTATTGCGGATGTTAAAACAGAAGAAACTATTTTAAGTGACCAATAGACGGTTTTGTTGCAAAGAGAAATTTTGAAAATGATTCTTCGTGTGTACCCTATTCTTTTTATTGTTATTTTGTCAGAGTATTTCTAATTATTTTGTAAAAAAGGCTTCTGTATTATTTTATTTCTATTTATATTAATTAGTTTTATTGTTTTAACGTGTTGCGCTGATGAATTTGTTTTGGTTTCATATGTAGCAGAAAGTTTATATCTGTCAATTACTTTCATATTAAACTAAAGTTTTAGTTGTTATTATGTGAATTGAAAAATTGTAGATAATTTGACTGTTAACGCAAAAGTGGTGGTAAATTATTTTTGTTTAAAGCCCAACCTATAGAGTATATAGATTATGTTTCTGGATAAGTGTGGAGAACGTTGGAACAATGAAAATTATTAACTACTCTAATTGTATATAATATAAATATAAATATATCTAAGATTTTTTGTGCTTTTATATAATGTGTATACAATTTTAACATAAATCTTACAAGTACACCAGCTTTACATTTTTATTTTATTTTATTTTTATTTTTTATTATTTTTTTTTTATTCAAGTACTTACAGTTCGATTACAGTCAGAGAGGCCTAAGTAAAGGCAAACGATTACATCTTTTTTTTTTTTTTTACATAAATTTACAGATTTTTTATTCCATTTTAAAAAACAACGACCTCTGTATCTATGGCAGTACTTAAGCGAGTTAAACAACGTTTCATTCACAGAAAATTATATTATATTTGCATTGAAATTTGTATTTCATGCACAATTTTTTTTCACATATTTTTGTATATGTTACAAAATCCGTTTATTATGATGTAATAAAATTTCCAAATTGATGTTGTAAATTCTGACAATATTTAATCGTTAATTTTTTAGAAAATGAAAGAGACAGTTTTAAGAATAGTTGGAGGGTTGCGTGAGTGGTTTTTTATACATTTTCAAATAATAGGCATAGATCTGATGCTGAAATTGTGTTATCCCACTTATCTAAAACATGAAGCACTAATACTACGTATTTTACTAGTCACTTTTGGCATAATGATGTTAGTTTTATAATGAAGGATTAGTGTTCAGGAGAGGGTATATACTATGTATCAGCATATTCTGCAAACATCTGATTTTTGATTGGTCAAGCTGTGTTAAGTTAATTTTTTTGATACATGTGCATATTAATGTAAGTTCACCTTGTATATTATGCTAATTAATTTAGATTAATTTAATATATTGTTAATTATTTTTAATTATTACTGGGTATTTTAATTGTTAGTTCACTGTGCACTAGAAAGGTTTTATGTGTGTTTACAAACAATGGTGGTTGTTTTTGGTGTGTATTGTATGGTTCCTTTGTTATTTGTGCCATACATTTGCATTGCTTGCTTCACTAATTTTTTTACATTTTTGGTGAATTTTCCATACCTTGTTAATTTTGTATTATGTAAAGAACCAAATATTAATTAGGCTTGGTTTAGAATTTCGTGCCAAAGGCATATTAAAGTACCTTCATTAAATATGTTTAATATTAGATTACTTTATCCCGTTATAATTTACTGGAATTCTATAATAGTAATGTAATAGGTGAAGTTTAGATTAAATAATGAGTTAATTTCTCATAGTCAAATGGTTTTGTAAAATTGAAGACACTGTACATTGTATATTTTACAAATCTCACTGTAACTAACTTTTTGACAAAATAAATGTAATAGTTTGTTTCAATGTGGTGTGACATGTTAACTTTTAAATGTTATTTTTATGGTATGCATGTATATTAGAATTTAGAACTATATGGCCAATTACCTGTAGTGGTAACGAATTGTAGCACCATATAAACATCACAAATACACTAAAGATATCTTCCTCTTATCACTTCCCATTTACACAAATTTGAAGATATCTTTGTTTGTTTTTGTTTATATTCTATGTGCTGGCACAAGAGGCAGTTGTTTGTCCATAAAACTTTTTAAAAATTGTACATTACACTTTACCAACTGGCCTTAAGTTACTCTTGAAAAATGCCTTTGGTTTTACGCACTATAACGAAATTTTAATGATCTTGGCCTGATCATTAATTTAAACTTGTAAATTTTAATAGAATTCTGTAACTACCAAATAAAGCTATCAATTATGTAGACCAATTTTTTAATTTTACATTTTATCTGATATAATGGAAGCGGCTGGGAATGCACCTAAATTTTTACGTTTTTCATGAGAGCCCAATAGAAGTTTAGGTTTTCACTGCAGTCAAATCTCTCCACCTAGGTTCATATGCGCCTCAATTTTCTGTCTCAATGAAATAGAATAGAATGAATATACAAGAAAAAAAAAACATTTATTTACATACTGTTTTTATTATTATAACATTATACATTTACTAACTATATTAAGTATTTAGTGGATGTCATAGACGGACTCCAGGGCCAACTCTGGCTTATCATAACCCAACTCCTCAGGCGTATCAATGCCTAATTCGGTCAGAGTTGGTCTGATTTCCTGGATGATGTATGGGTAAATTTCGTTAACTTTACCACCACACTTGTCCTTCACAGCTTCGATAATCCTGATGGCCAAGGCATAATCATTAGCGCGACGACACGCTTTCAATGCGGCAATAATAATTTTTGGTTCGGGGACCAAATCGTGACCACAGAGATCGTTGATGCCTTGTCGGATTTCCCAACCGTCGATGTCCTTCCTGTTGAAGAAATTTTCGTACCTAGAAAAACACGATTTGAATTTCCCGCCTCATCAAATAATGGTATAATTGTAGACAAATTAATAACGTTCCGAATACTTGTTTACAGATTGTTATGGGTTTGTTAAGGGGGTTTTAGACGGTTATTGGTAAAATAATCATAATTACGTAATTTTACCTGGCATCGAATTGTTCGTCGGTTTCTGTACTATGCGAGGACATGAAGCGTGTCGCTGTTATTGAAGGTTTGGAGACATTTAGCGCCCCTTTTACTAAAGAGTGCATGCGGAGAGCTGTTGTACGAAACATTTTGTTACAAATAAATTTATAACAAAACCTCACAAATGGCGTTGCACAAGGATCAATGAAATAAATGACAGATAGGTAAGTGAACTACAACTGACTCTAATGCGCAAACGCAGTAGTTGAAATTTTATGAATTGAAACATTTGAGCTACCACTATCAAGACAAATGCAGAAAGGATAAATAAAATGACAATATTTTGGTGTATTATAATTTCAAAAAAAGGTGGTCGCTAATCAGGACTTGAGAAAAGACCGAATTACCCGCTCAGGGATAATCTCTCAAGTATCTTTTAATATCCAAAAAATACAATATCAAAGCCTTAAAATTGTAATCAGGACGGATTCAAAATTTAAATTATTTAAGCCTTTTCAGGACAAAGTAAAAAAATCCAAGTAAATTCCGCTTTTTAAACCACACAGGTTTAAACAAAAGGCTGAATTTTTCACACACATTCATTGTATCCTGAATTGAATCCCATTGAAAAATGTTAGTGTTAAAAAATTGGGTAGCAGCACGAAATATCACCTTTAAGCTGAAGATGTTGAAGATTATGTTCCACAAGAATTTAATTAAATAAGTGTGCAAAACTGGACATCTATATGCAGTCATGTAAAAAAAAGTCAAAACTGAATATACTAATCATCAAAAAAATCCGAACACCCAGAAAAAAACAATATTAATATTTTTTAACAAAACTTAACACAACTGTTCTATGAAGTAAAAGAAAATTAAAAATACACATTTCGTTCAATTGAAATCCCTATGAAAGTCTTTTTTCTAATAGTGCGTTGAACCTCCTCGCAAATTTACACATTCTAATACACTTCTTGGCATACTCCGAAGTAGATGATTGATTTCCTCCTGAGGCAGAGTATCCCATATGACCTGAATTTCATGCCTTAACTGTTGTGACGTCTGTGGAGGGTGAACTAGATTACTCAACCTACGTCCCATCATATCCCATACGTGTTCGATGGGCGATAAGTCAGGCGAACGGGGCGGCCAAGGCAAAAGATTGACGTTAGCTTGTTCTAGCCAACATGTGGACGTGCATTATCT
>QDEB01004164.1:765-14206 GCA_004193795.1 Asbolus verrucosus | reverse complement strand
TATGCTGATTGATTACCAAATACATTTTACAGATTATTAAGTATATTATTTTACTTATTATCCACAGAATTAAACTAATTAAACATGGTATGTAATGCTGTTCACAAAATTCGTAATAAAATAATTACGGTACGTGTGAATTGCGGTCTGAAATTGAATCGCATTGGTAATTTAAACGTCGAATAATTAATTGAAAACATTATTAGAAATAAATCTAATTTTGTGTATGCCTATCTAACTCCACGCTTTTGTTATTTATGAGGCTGTTCGAATGAAAGTGAGGTTGAAACTCGTAATTGATGATTGTTTATTGTTAAGTGAGTTTACGATTACATCACGCAATCTAAACTATGATCGCGTACATGGGTAACAATCATTTTGATTTGTTTCGATTGTTCGGTAAAGGTTTAGCAACAGGGTAACGCCATAACAAACTCTCGTGTTGGCTTTAACGTAACAGATTACAAATTTTTTGAACACAGTTGAGCGTCAAAATCTTGTCAGTGTGGAAAAATGGTTACAAATCCCTGCAAAAACTCGTCCGATGACTTCGCTAATAAATTTCTCGCCTACAGGTTAGATTATTAATCATCCAGCCGAACATTTTTGTCATTTTATATGTGATCCACCTTCCCTCACAAGTTTTTGCAGAAAATCGGCTGATTTTATACGTTTTCAATATATCAAGCGTGTACGAATATTAGACGTTTTACAGCCAGACAGTTAAAAACTCGACACTTCTTTTTGCCATTTTCAAGATGTTCGATATTGAACTAATAAAATTTATCGTTTCTCCTCATTTTATCTATTCGGTTATTAATTTAGCATGTTTTCTGTTCAGCAGCCTAACAGCAGCGTGACGTATTCTAGTGAAAAATAATTTGTGGCATAAGTCAAAGTAAATGACTGTTTAAACTAATAGAAGCAGACATAAGTGGAAAGAAAAAGCTTGTTCTGACGCACTACACCTATTGGCAATGCAACATGTATCAGACTGTCAGTAACATATAACAGAATCATATATACAACATGCGCCCCTCAATTTTTCGTCGTCACATCGTATTACCTCCGTCTACTTTGCTCTCATAAATGTTCGTTTTGTATTCAGCACGTCGTATACGTACCCAAATATAATTTTCTCTAATGTAGTATGAAGCACAGTTGACCGGTATGTTTGATGATGGCATTGTCGACTAATCGGTGACATTATTCAAGCGGTCGACCATTACGTTCAGCTGAATTTCTGTAGTTAAATGCTGAAACTTATAATGGCCCTAGGACGGACATGCTGCAGGACGAGAATAATTTACATAGGGAGTTACCTTTATAATGTTTAAACTCGTTGTTAATTGTATTCTAAATTGTATTGTTCGCGCATTGGAATACTAATTCGATGGCTGCGTCTTCCAGCACTGTGGAAGCTGATATTCATTATGATGGAAACTCTCTCTTCCTCTCATCCCGCTACTACGTTATCTACCCGAAATGGAATTTCAATAATCAAATTTCGTAAAAATTCCAAAGCCATTAAACAGGGAGAAGCCTTCAAAGTTCAATACGTTCACGGATTATTTGCTTTTGCAATAGCTGATGCACTCCGTACGACATCTGTTAGTAATATAGGCCAGACAGCTTGCTCGACGTCGACACCAATTTCTATGGAATTTCCTGAACTCGGCCTTTTTCACAATATTAAAGTCACGTGGAATCTGCTCGATAATAAATTGGGTTAGGCATGCTGGTTTTTTTCGCTGTTTGTGCGGATGAATTAGATGTGGCCAAAATTAGCACCCAGCTCCTTTTTCTTAATTAAATTTATCTACATTTGCGTGTTTCTTAATCTGACAATGTTCAACTTGTTAGCTATAGTTCAGCAGCGTTAGTTGCGAAGTTTTCCGCATAATTGGGTTGTATACCGGCTTTGGAAGTTTCGTTTCAAGGTCATTTAGTGTGTCTGTGGCATACAAACAGATTCCAAGACATCTGGCCTCTGTGGTTGCATTTATTTTACGGAAACCTTGGGGGGTCTTCTTCATGGCCGAATGTTGCTTGCTTGTTTTGTCAAAATCTAGGATGGCATCGAAGATGTTCCCTTTTTAGGTTGTTTTGATACACGAGTATTATATTATTAATTCAAATTTTCAAATTTTCTCTGGTGTTTCTAAGTTTGCATAAAGTTAGTGTCTTTGAGCGATGAATTTCAATAAAAATCCACAAAAGCTAAACAGATTCTGAAAAAAAAAGTTCGCATCTCAGCAAAGAAAATGAAATCTATAACCATATGAAGTCGACATTGTAAGTAAATAAGCAGAGAAGTATATTTCACGGTGTAGCTTTGTGAAATAAGTCAAAGATTAAATTGGTGGTCATGGCTCCTGTGTTGCTGAAAATCAACAAAAGAAGTTTTTCTCTTTAATAATGTCCCCTGTCTACAATAATTTTTGTTTTTTCGTCCTATCATAGTCGATAACAATCTACGCCGCAATATTAATTAAACTCAATTGTTTAACTTTACTGACTGCGGTATGAAAAAAGTTTTCCGCGTTACAAAACTACAGATACGTGAAGTCGTATATTTTGTCAGCGCTTTCTTAGTAATAGCTTTGTTGATATTTATAGGATTCAAGAATGTAAACATGCTATTCGGAAAATGTTCTTTTTCTAGTTGGCCGTTTTCGTCAGTCAGTCGATCAGAAATTGGGAAGTTATTGAATAGCAGCACATTCAAAAAGAATAAATTGTGTAATTGCGTCCTTTTCGTGCAATATTCCTGTGAAATTTTATATGGAGGTATCAAATTTAACGGCGCTCCTAAAAAAGGGATCAAAAATTTAATGTCGGACTTTTGCATTTTCACCAGAATCGGAATAAATTTCCCATTTTAGATCCATTTCAAAAGGATTAGATTTCCGATGGGAATTTTTGCGGGGATTGACCAATAGGCGGCGGAAATTCTATGCAAGTACTTTTTAGTTCGTAAAATGCCGTGAATGTTAATCGCCTTTGCTCGAATCCGTGGTCGAAATTATTTTCACTGTTAAAAGCGGGCGCGCGCGCCAACGCCGGGCCGATTTTTCAATAAACGATGAAAGTGCGACAGAGTCGCTTTTGATGGAGATTTTTACAGAGATTATTCATTAAGTAAACGACAATCCGAACCAATTATCGGGAATGCATTAAGACAAAGTGCATTTCGAAAAGCGGAAGAACGCCAAAGGCGTTCAGACGTCAACTTGGCGAAACTCGAACGTTGCGAGCTTCATTTGTTTCCCTCACCAACGTCGCCGCTCCGGTACAACTCCGGAAATAGATAAAAACACTTCTGATTCATCACTCTTGCCTGTCACTTCACGAGTCCTGTCCATTTCTTGTGCCCATCAAGTTTAAAACTTTACCAGACATAGTTTTGGCACTGTAATGAAGGAATTTAAACTTGGAAACTGTGCGGGATTTTTCCGGTTGATTTCGCAGTCGAAACAGACATGGATAATCTTGCAGTTTTCATGTTTTCTATTTGTTAACTTCTTCTCGAAATCGCATATATTTTTAAGCATAATTTGTCCAATGTGCTAACTTTCTGAAATCTTTGTCTGAGAATAAATCCATGGCATAACATCAATTGATTTTTTATAGCCAGAGTTTCTGTGATATTAACTCTAGAAGCATATTTATTAGTTGACGGTTTTGATTATTTAGATTTAAACTTTAGTGTTGACGGATTGTTTAGTGGTTCATCAACATTATCAATAATGCAGCGTGTTCAGTTTGAACTTACATTTAAGTTATATTTATATGTTACAATTACAATAACATGGTGCAACCGATGTCGCCTATACCAAGTAGTTTGTACTGGTTTCACAGAAGAGTGAAAAAAGTTAGATTGTTTCTTCTTTTTTAAAGAGCAAAAATATCTACATATGCTTAATAAATGATTAATGTTTTGCTGCAAAAGTTACTGTTTTATACACTACATATATTTTTAATAAAAATAAAACATTTCTTTTTTATTTACCTACATTATTATCAATTTTGTTTTCATTAATAGCTAAAAAGCTTTTTACTAATAACAAAAATATAAATATGTATTTTTTACGAGTATGCTGAATTAGGATAACATTAATTTTTATTTATCACCAATCACTTACAAAAACAAATAAATATTGTATGAGGATAATTTAGAATTTTATCTATGAAACAGAAAACAAACGATTACAGCTTTTTGCTGTCAAGTAGGTGTGACATGTGTAAGTTACAGATCAAGTTTCTTTCCAATTCGATTATTTGTTAAAATATGATAAATGATTAATGATTAAAAAATGAAGTAATTCCAGATAGTTACTAATAATGGTTTTGTTCAGAACATTTTTTTTAATAAGCTTAAAAAACTGGCGCATATTAAAAATAAATGAATGCATAACCAAAAATGTCTCTCAATATGATTATTCTTTAAATTACCGTCAATACTTTATTCATGTACCATTAGTGTTGTTAATGTACGATTTTAATTTCCCCAAATAACGTTTTATTTATTCATTACTGACGTGTAATAAGTTTCAATCAAATTGTGCGAATAAAATCCCACATCTGTAGGCTGAAGCGATGGGCAGGTGGTATTTGTGGAACTTAAACCTAATTTGAATTTTAATTCGAAACGAAGGGCTTTTTCAAAAAAAAAATGTTAAAGATAAAAGTTACTCAGTCTAACGATTTCTGTTCTTGATTAGAATTTCAATCATTTCAGAAATGAAAGGGTATTAAAGGTTGTATGTAAAACTGAATTAATACAAACTCATTCCGTAAACTACTTTATCAAAACACTAGAAAATTCAATATCAAAATCAGTTTAAGTTGATGCTGTCAATTACATATAATTTAGTGAAAGATTCAATAGATTTAGACTTGCATTAACAAATGTAATTTGCATACCATATCTGAAATTTCTTTATGACAGAAAATAAATTCTATTTACAATATTCTCTCCGAGCGTATATTATAATATTCAGCAACATATTAAAATGTATGCCGTTGGCTTCATTTCATTTCGAACATAGATAAGTAAATGGACAGTTTTTTTTTGGTATTGCTTGAACACAATACACACAATCAGTGTACATCTAATTTTAGCAATATTTGAGAAGGTTAAGATTTAATCAACTTCCGCATGTTTATAACAAGCATGTTAACAACTAGCGCATTTGCACACATATGAATATAAATTAACGTGTAGCAAATATAATGCAAATTTATGAAAATACCTTGTAGTGCCTAGGGAATTTACATTAGTTTATGGTAAATACTTTGAAAGTTTCATTAACTCCGAAAGAGTCCCGGTAATTAATGTTTATTTAGTTTTGGGGAGTTTGCACCTGGAAAAGGCCAAAACAAAGTCTTTTATGTATTTTTTCTTTTATATAGTTTAACAATTCATTTGAGTTTCTGGCACGATGAAAATATCTACCACGTTCACTGTTTTCGAATGTACGTCGAAGTTTTTAATTTAAATTTATTGTTCAACTTGCTCTGTACGTTTAAAAACAAAAACCAAACACTTTTTAATGTTTTGAAATCTTACTAACTTTGTTACAAACATTTAACTGTGTAATTACATTTCATATAAAATAGAAAGTTCAAATTAGTCTTCTACAATTTCATTTGATTATTGTGCAATATTTGTGCACTAAATATACTATCATCTAGCTTTTATGAGAAAACAAAACATTGCATGTAACTATGTGTAAAATGTCTCACTAACACTTTTTAGTTTTACGTATGACGTAAAACCTCAAATGGTACATATAAGAGGGAAAATCGATAAATATCTGTAATGATATTTTATTAAAGTGAATTATTTTATAAAAATAAGAGCTACTTTATTTTTCTACATAACCTCCTTCCTATTCAATACTATTTTAACAATGCAGAATTTTTGATTCCCTTCAAGTAGAAGGTTTATGGCCGCTTGAAAACCGGATCTTTTAATGTTTTTTTTAAGGTTCCAAAAGTGATGATACTAAAATAGGATATGATCCTCTCTATGGCGAATGGTTTACGATTTCGAATTTTAATTTTTCTAATGTTTTTTTTTTAATGGTTGTGTGAGAGCAAGTACTGTCATGAAGGCGAATAAACTCCATCTGCAAGCATTCCTCTTCTTTTAGAGCCTCTAGTTTGTCCTGCATCATGTTGCAATATCTTTCACTAGTGACCTTTTCTTGATCAGTCCCTAAAACTGTTTTTGGTAACAGACAGTTGATTTCTGAAGTTTTTCCCCTAATCATTTTATATATCCATGACGTTCGTTTTTAAATATTTCAATTTCATTTTTTGGTACATTTTCTCTGTACTATATTAATAATCTTTTGTAAATCTAAGTACCAGATACCTTTTCGCACCACAAAAAACGTATCAGAGAATGCTGCTCAACGCCAGTTCAAACCGAAAGTAAAGTAACTATTTTTACAAGAAAATTAACAAACGTTTTGGTTGCACTTAATAATATCATAGCATAATATCAATTAAAGGATCGCAATAGTAACAACGAAAAGCATATGCTGTGTGCTTTATGTGCTGTGCTTTCACAGCACAGCACATAAAGCTGATTATTGTATCTAATATCTTACAGGATACAGGATGTTCCATTGAAATTTTTTGAGTCCTTTCACATTTCGTACAACTCAAACTTTTAGCATAACATTAACTATCAATTAACCTAGAAACATTCCATCATGTTCCAGTAACTTACCCTTTACAAGTTTTCCAAAACGATGGTTTTGAAAATTAAACCAAATAACTATTCGTTATAGACGAAAAAATGTCAAGTGACACCAGTATACTTCAATGTAATTTTAGAGTGTACACCTAATTATCCTCATTCTCTTTCTTACTATAAAAATCATTTTTAGATATGATTATTACAGCAATAAAATCGTGATATCATTTTTATAGAATTCGAGAAATATTGAATTTGCATTTACATAAAAATACGTTTTGAACATAACATGACCACTTAATGGTTTGTAATGATGTAATGATCGTAATAATAAACTAGGGTTACAATGCTTAAGGAACGCAACAGGATTTTGTCAAAAATGAAAATTAATTATTAGAACAGTGTTGTTTACTTGTCATATAAAATTCTCAAATTATTAAAGGATAAGGACAGTGGTAGAAAAATTTTACTTAATAAGTACGCTAACTCTTCGTAAAATAACTTCAGAGTTTTTATTAGTTGGTATTCGTGGAAATACTAAGTTACTTTTCAAAGGCAGAGATTGTAACTTTTCTAATAAGATATTTGGAAAGTGTGGCGACATTTCCTTTTGGTATTTTTCATTTATTGTATTCTTAATCTTGAGAGTTGTAACTTATCAGCCTTAATCAATAACATCCTTGTTCAAACAAACAGTGTCATTTGTTGTACTGTAATTTTTCCAACAGGAACAAATTGGATAAAGATAAAATGTTCACCATTAAATGATGCGTGTAATTTATTTGAAAAAATTGCTCATAGGGTAGAAGTGTAAGTTGACGATATAAAGCACCTGTTTTATGAATGTGTTACCGCATCAAGAGAAGGCAGAAATTTTACGAGAATAATTTGAATAAATGAAATCTGTCGTCGGTAGTCTGAAAATCTCTCCGTGGGTCGCGGCCATTAAACCATGTAAAATAATAAAACCACTCCATTTCGACACGATTTAAATCCGAGTTGTCACACAGATCTAAATTTTGATGAATGTTCAAACATTTGCAAAGCCGACCATTCACAAATATAATTTACCAACTATTCAGCTCATGCCAACATTTCGACTTCAGTATTATTTTCAGGCGACGTAATAATTTAATATCTATCGCTTGCATATAATAAATATATAAAAGTACGGTTATACCTATATAATAATTTAATAAATATGCAATTTTTAAAATGAATTAAATTGTTTTTGTTCTTTTTAAACAGAAGAGGTCTTGAGGCATCCAGGCTTTTCTTCAAACAGCATCATTGATGAGAGAAATGGTTAATCCTGAGGCACGAAAATCGTTTTAATTATTTATTATTATGACTGTGTAATAAAGAAGTTCCTTTTCATTTTGAATTTTGTACTTAATTATGATTTTGTCTGTTTGTGATTTTCGAGTGCTATTTCACATTTTATTGAAGTTAAAATAGCGCCTGGTCGTCAATGTTAAATGAAGGAAAATTGGCACTTCCATTAGAGGTACGTAATTAAGAAATTGCCGTATAATTAAATAATAAAGTCAAAGTGTTTACCATTAAGTGTTAATTAAGTTGGTGATTTTAAATAAAATCACTTTTGAAATGGAGAAATCGTATTCAAACTGCTCACGAAGGAGTTCTCATTCATGGTTAGAAGAATATTTGCGTGCGTTCAAAGGTATTAGGCAATACATATCCCTACGGAATATACGAAACAACAGAATGGTACAAACTTTGATATAAATTTTCTTGATCATAAAAGAAGAAATCTTGTTTAACAATATTGAATATTTTGAATGTAATTTGTTACTAATACCTACTTTGTTCCAAAACAAGGAAAATGGAGGAATTAGGGCAGCACGTTTACATAAGCGTTTTCCAAGAACTGTCTCATGACTCCTGCAGTATGCGAACTTACATCATGGTGCTCGAAATTTGGATCTTGAAGGTCTTCAAGATAGGTCAACACAACTGATTTCAGAACTTGCTCGATATAACATTAAAGGGTTTAATGTACTCTGAATGAAAACTAGAAGAGATCTACTTTCGTAGATAATAGTATCCACGTCATAACGCACTTAGTAAGATTTGTAGGACGTTCCATAGTCAAATGTAAATTCCGACGTTCTTTCGCCTTACTCTTCTGCATCCATCATGGCCCAAAGGCAAAATCTAGATTCATCACTAAAAATGATTCACTTGTTCAATGTACTAGACAAGTCTGGTGGGTGGGACGATGGTGTCAGTGGTAAGCATAGAAATGGTTGATAAGAATGAAGGCTAAACAGTCTTATTCTACGATAAAATGAAGCTATAGATATTCTTTGGACAATAGTTGCTAGCTATTGATTGCCCACCACCCGAGCTGTTGAAAAACGATCTCGTAGGGCCGCTAGACCATCTTCACGAGGTGTCAACTGTTGCGGATGTTCAGAACCTCAACCATGCTCTATTTTGCGTCCTTCGTCCCATCTTCTCCAATAGTGAGTTATGGTGGATGTAGTGCAGTTCAATGGACGGACTATTTAACGAATGCTACTGCCAGTTTCTCTGAGTCCAACAATTTGAACTTTTTCAAAATCATTCACTTGGTGAAAATTAGCAGGTTCATTAGGAGGCGCCATTTTACCAAACATTTTAAATCAAAATGTCGAAGTAACGCTCCCACAGATAATGACAAAATAGTAAATAGTAGGGAAGAATGAATAATTTTAACATTTTCAAAAATGAAACCAAAATCTATCTAAGCAGCAAATAACTAAAAAAAATAACATTTTAGTCTTATGAAACCATTTTGCGGATAAAAAACTTCACACCATTAGGTGTTCGGATTTTTTTTTCAATTTTGTATATATGTATTTTGTTACGATCTAGAATTCGTTGAGAAGGAGAGGTTAATATACTATATGTAAAATATACAATCATTCACAACTGATTAGGAACACAATGGTTTTAATGTAAAGAAATATACAATTTTTAAGAAACTGACAATAAATCATCCTAAAATTTCCACTGTTTCTTGTATAGAGACCTGTTAGTACAATTCTGTTGATGCCTATTAAAAACGAAGTTCCTAAGACCTACTTACTATTAGATAAATTACATGAAGTCCTAATATTAATTTTTCAATTTTCTTATCGACAAGATGTTTTCTGAATTTCCAAATTGATCATCACTAAAGCTCGGATTACATACAAAATGTATATTTATTGTTAAGAGGTATACCACCAAAATTTCTAGTGTTTTGGGTACATCCAATGTTTTTTGGTTAAAATAAGCTAATTAAAATTATTCGAATTACAAATTTCTTTTTAATAATTACACTTAAATTTAAAAATTGTAAGCTTGAGTCAAAACTACCTGTGAACCGTCTAAGTCGAACCTAAAGTATTAGTATCCTTCATGGCTTTAAGCCCAAAGTGGTTCTTAGATAATCCCTTTTTATATTCGTTTTAAATGACAATTCAACCATATCTTTCCGTTCAAGTAAGTGTTAATGATAATTTACTTTTTAAGAGTTTTATCTTGACTGTTCTGGAAAAATTCAACACAGGAATGTGAAGTGAAGAACTCACATTTCCTAGAAAGGTTTAGTTATCAAATCTATAAAATGGTTTGCCTGAACCAAAACTGATTCATTCATTCCCTTTCAGTCACGTGTGCATTACATACTGTAACCTGCCATATGCCTAAAATTCAAAGTTTTGTGTTTTCCTGGATAAAAAAATTATCCAGAATTGGTATTCGATCAAAGTCCACGAAATTTTTCACAAAATAAAATATTTTGTAGAGCATGTGTAAAAAAACGTAAATACACTTAACCTACATTTGGGTAATTGTATTTTCATGTTTATTTTAATTTCAAGTAAAACTTAGAGTAAACTGTTTCAAAAAAAATATATAAATAAATAAATAATACGTAATTGTACCCAAATATTTTAATCTCTGTAACAATGTCTGTAATAAAATGAGATTCACTTTTTAAGTTGTCATGTGAGAAGAAATTTTTAATTACGCAGCACGTAGGTACCGCGTTACACCAGAGCGAAGTCAAAAAATTTAACTCTGGTAATNNAATTCTCCAGGGAGTTGTGTGACACACTTCTAAGCGCCAAATATCCCACTAGCAAAATTAGGAAAATTCGGGAAATTAATTTTCCGAACACGTTAAGTAAATAAGTATTGTTTGGTCTTCATTGCATAATGTCTTTTTTTTTGTATTCTTAAAAATTTTGTATATTGATGCATAATTTGCATATATTGGATTTGTAAATATTTTGTACACATTTTTGTCAAAATACATGCATATTTTCCGATTTTACTTTCACCTTGCAGAATTTTCCTTTGTCAATTTTTAAGCATTCAAAGATTTTCTTGAGACACATTTTGTTAAATTCGTGCCACTCGTCTCTATTTCTTTGACTAAGTCAATTCAATCGTTTTTCACTCAACGATTAACGAGCTGCTGCACTCCTCAAACTCCGAATCATACGGTTATTAGACAAAAACCCTCCAATTTATGTAAAATAAGAGAAATTTGCACCTGAGTACTATTTGAAGATGTTGATTCTTCGCCGTTTTAATCGAAAAGGAAGTGATGACGATGCCGATGACGAGGCAAGTATTAATCTTTCTGGATACCCCGAGTGTAAACGAAACATAGCTCATTCCTATTTATTTTTTTATTTATTCAGAAATTAAAATACTTTTCGGAGTACAATGCATTTATCAATATTCAACTTTTGATTTAAATATTAATTTTTTTATACTATTCTTTTCTCCGGAAATGACAACTTTGTTATTTTAAACGAGATACTCATATACTTTTATATTTTTTAGATATAAAATTCTGAATCTGATAATGCCTTTGTATCGTTTCTTTTATCGAGTGCTTCATTTAAAATAAGAAAGTTATGGTCATTTTATAAATATACTGATTGCCGAAAATTTTATTTCAATATCTATAAATATGTATTTATATAAAGAAAAAAAAATGGGGTGCGCTATGTTTCATTTACACTGGGTATATTAATTGTGTTTGTATAGAGTATTAAATTAGTTTTGCAATGTGGATGAAATTTATTATCTTTAACAGTACATACCCTACCTTGGGAAAAATTATGATTTATATACAAAATTAAGCCGATAAACATTTCACTTTTGAAGAAACAGCAATGTAGATACCAAATTTTAAAACAAAATATGTTCAAGATTTAATGGAGACAAGAAATTTTCGACAAACTGACGAAAAAAATATTTAGTATGTTGTTCGTCATATGAACGACAGAGAAAACATTAAAAATTTACTGTAATAAATTTTATTCGATTAAATTACTTTCGTTAATTTACGCAAGGAGAGTAAAAAATATCTCGGTAAAAGAGAAGGTGACGCTGATATATTAAAAAAAGCTTGGAAGAAGAATTGTGATTAATAAATAATGAATAAGGAGTTTAACTTCTTTTGTTTTGTTTCCTTGTATTTGATGGTTGTAAGGAGCTCAAAATTTTAGGGCTTGATCTTAAATAATAACAAAGGAATATTCGCCTCTTCATCCTTTGGGACTACAATGTCCATTGACAAACTTAAACTGCAGAATTTGACAAAGAAACCGTATGCAAAATTTGAATTCGATTGGTCAAAACGTTCACAAATTATAACGTTTTTCGTTAATGCTCTTGAGCTAATAGTAATTTATGATGAAGTATCGTAACGTGTCATACAACATGGGATTACGAGACCCACTGAGTATCGTAATAATGTTTTATCTACTGTCACAAAAGTAGTTGACAATTTTGGAGGAAGAATTTGATGTTTCATGAAATTATAATGATCAAATAGTTTAGTGTCCCTAGAAAGGCTAGAAACAAATTTTATTTGCATTTTTTTTAACGAAAATTTTGTGAGAAAATGAAAACATGTCAAATGTCGAAAACTCTTTTGCTACGAGGGGAATTCAAATAATTACCTACCTAACCATGAAACAAATGAGTATCACACTTCAAATTTTACTGTCGCATACTTGTATCTTTTGTCATTGTGNNTTAATTGTTGCATAATGAGTAGTTTCAAACTTGAACACGAGAGTGTCATTAAATTCCTTACTAGCGAAGGCAATGGTCCGACGGTTATCCAGAGAATGTCTGCAGTTTATGGAGATGGTCCATCCCTTTATCAAATTAAATTTTGATCTACCAGTTTAAATGGGGTAGAGAATCAGTGGACGATGACCAAAACCAGGAAGACTTGCAGAAGCAACAAACAAGGCAGTATGCACGAAAATTGAAGACCTGGTCCTTGAAGAACGCCGAATAAAAATTTTGTTCATCGCTTCAGAATTAAAAATTTCAGTGGGTAGCGTATGAAATGTTTTACATAATGTACTGTGCATGAATAAGCGGTTAGCAAGGTGGGTCCCACGACTGCTTACACCTGAACAAAAACTGAAAAGGCATGAAATTTGTCAGCAAAATTTGCTTGTTTTAGAAGATATTTTGATTAGGAAGGATTTTCTCATTACTGAAGGGTGTCAGTGCAGTGCTAGGATTACACAAAATGAATGTCTGAGTGGCCAATGACAGGAAAGGGTGAGTCAGTCATTATCACCGACAAGACATATGTCACTTGGATGTATTAAACTAATATTTTTAAAATACTTTAAAATGCTTCAAAATGCGCATGGTAGACCAGAGAAGACCCGGTGAAGACTTATTAACACCGGTGCAGTT
>QDEB01004134.1:4061-16306 GCA_004193795.1 Asbolus verrucosus | reverse complement strand
GCATTGTAGTTTCTGTTTTTATTTTCCTTAGCTCAAATAATTCTGTTTAGCGTAGAAATTCATTTTGAAACGTACAATAACAAACTGCGACATTTGCTATATAAGAAAAATATGATATTACCTTTCCTTTAACTTTCTTTATTTATTTAGACTTTCGAATAAAATTGGCATTTTTCTGATTTGAAGAGATTTGTGAAAACACGGCAGATCTGTTATTTCTCCACAAAACATTTTTATTGTTTCATAAATACAAAAACAATTTTTGAAATTTTATAATGGTCGTTATTCACCATTCCAGAATATATAGAATTAATTATTATCTGTATTCGACGTCAAAGAACTCAAAACCAATCATACACATATAAATCTAAATTTCCTTATTAATAACAACTAGATATTCTAAAATCATAAAATTAATTAATTTTAATTAGTCTAACACATTAATTAAATTTGATTATGTTAATGTTTTTAGATACCTGTACTATAATTTTATTTTGTTAAACTTAAAGCAATGTCTAAAATGTATAGCTGAGATGACATTTTACAAGATACGTTTTACGTGTAACATAAATTTAAAAGGACATAAATATGAACCGGCAAATTATATTTACGCATATGACATGTCACTTTTCACCAACCTCTTTTGTGGAGATGGTTGGATCGCTTCGCTCCATAGATATAAGCAACTTCTGAAACATCTATTACACATGATGTAATACAATTTTTCAAGACACTTTCAAATAAAAGGGGCGTCTTTTAAATGCAATACTGATAATATAAGAGTGGTTCGAGCGGAAAAAATTATATTTTACCTCTCTGACTTTGTCATCCTCACAATAAAATATTTTGAAGAATTCTGCAGCAAACATTTGTGATCACTGAATCATTTAAATTTAATTTAAATTTCATTCACGCTTTCAACAACAATTATAATTTTAAAAATAAAATGTGTTTATTTTTACAACAGAACGGAAAATTTTTAATTACAACTTGGAAAATATTTACTAGAGGTAAAATACATATTTCATATGTACGCGGTTCTATAAAATATAGCAATAAATTTTCTATGGGAGATTCAATGAAAAGTTACTTTGAGATTTAATCGGTTAAATCCATCACCACCCGGCACGGCCATCAGGCCGGATATTCACATGTCATCATGGATATTGCTAGCAAGTGATGATATACTTTTAATCCGGCGTAATTGTCGCTATCTTGGTGCACTATAATTATCATTTTGACGTCGTTCAACGCTAGTGTTCAATGTAGGATTAATGTTAAAAATATGTTTGACCATATGACATGAGCATAATAATATCGCCTTTTGAATTTCAACAATTAAATTTTCTTTTAAATTTAAGGTGTTTAGAGATTTGGGTACTATGCTCCTAGCTGAAATAACTAAAATTAAAAAACTGAAAAATTTTTAAGGTTCCACAAATTTTTAATTGCAACAAGTTGTAAATATTTGTTTTGTAGGTCTGTAAGAGGTTGTGTGAATTTGGCGCAGAAATATCTAAGAAATATACCTGTCGATTCTGTTTGTCAATAATAATATCAGGTCTGTTGGCGATGACATGTGTATCAGTTAAAATTATATTATTATTAAGATTTTATTTTATAAATTACATAGAAATAATTTCTCACTCAAAAACTTACTTCCTGCGAAGAATAATGTTTTTAATGTCTACATGTGGCATTTATTATGCGTATACAGTAATAACGTCTTGACATAGTTTCATTAATTATTATTGTTATTTATGTGTAAGTCAAGTTATAACGAATTTAATTAACAGCCGTATATCTGAAGATGGGAATACAATGGATCCTCGAAACCTGTGACTGAAGTTATAAATTTAGGTGAAGGAAATGAAAACGACAGAAATTCTGGTAACCCCTCGAACAATGCAACAACGAAATGCATAATTATTTAAAACAAAGAATATATTCAGCTATTGCAATTAAACTAATGATCTTGATATCCATAAAAAACACTTTTATTTACCTTTGACAAGTCGTTTTTATGTCGTCTTCATCATCCTAAAAAAGCACTCAATTTAAATTTCTTTTAAGGAGTTTAAACAAATCGCTGTGGGCTAGATCTGGAAAGTATAAGGGGGACATCAAATTGCTCTGAACATCAATTTATTTGTCATTGTTATGTTGGAAACGAACATCTCAGAAAAAAGCACACATCGTTTGGTTTTAATCACTAAAACGAATTCATTTCCATTATTTGCCCCACAGCTAATCGAAGTTAAACAAAAATTTTATTTCAATCTGGTAAATCTGCTGCAAAGGCGTATTGCTACAAAAGATCAATTAATTTCACTCTTCACGTGTTCGTTTGAACCACGTTATACATAATTTTAAGTTTTCTCAAACATATTCAATAAAATCCTGTTCACGATAAAAGAAAAAGGAAAACATTCACCGCAATTAAATAAAAACATGGAAATGGAACAACAAAAGTCAATAATATTACTGGCTGTGAAAGAATGCCAGATTAAAAAAGTAAATACGCCTTAAAAACGTATAAAAGGTAATTTAATAATTATAATGAACACAACGCAGGGAGTTTTGCATCAGTTTAGATTTGCTCTACGTAATTTTTTTAAATTATACATACAAAATAACGGAACGGAAAATATTAACTGCAAATAATTAATACCACTGAAGCAGTATTTACATTTATTATATTTTTTAATCTCTATTTTTTTTCCTATTTATTTCAGTGTAATCTGTGTAAAACAGTAACAGAGAAATAGCCTCATGAAGGTCATGCCTTAAAATGAGTCTAAGAATTAAATTGGTTATCACATGAGTCGTTTTCCTTTTCTTTCTACTTCATCCGTTAAATTGATCAAGCACCTTTGTTGTTCGAGTATCTCTTTTTTCATATCTCGCAGACGATTTAAGTTGGATTATCTTGAAATAATTGAAAGATGTCCTAAAAGAAAAAGGATTTGTACAAACTAACTTCCATTTTACGCTGTCGTTAAAAGAAAAAAAATCCCATTCCGCATCTTTATAGGATGTTTCTTTTAAGTGCAATACGTGGTATAACGTCACAACAAGCACCGCTACTCCAAAAAGGTCGCCTCACAATGCAAGTTATTTTTTTGGCATCATTATTGTGTTAGATACCTTCTCTGCAAAGTTTACAGTGAAATCCTACTCCTTGTGTTGCATACAAATAGGAAAAAATCAAATCTGCTAGCATTTTAGGGGCGAATTTAGATCTAAAATAAATTTTCGTAAAAACTAACTTTCTTTAACATCTATAAAGTACTGTTTTACACTGTTTATTCAAATCTTAATTTGAATTTTATGTTTTCAGTTTTCACAAGTTCAGCTTTGTGTAATAAGGAGCCTGTCTGAGTAGAATTTAAGAAATGTCTTTCTCAAAATATGAAAACAACAGATGTGTTATGATTGTTATTGTTTCGTAAATGTAAAAAAAGTCTTAAAATCGTATAATTATCAGAATTTTAATTTCTTATACGAATTAATTATTATTAACTGTATTCAACGTTAAAAAACTCCATCTTAATTAATCATATGTAATTTTGAATTTCCTGGTTTAATAGTTGCCAGATATTTTAAAAGCATTAAATTAATGTTTTTAAATAATTATCCTAATTTTATTTTGTTAAATTTAAAATAACGTTTAACCAAATCTAAGTTTTAGCTTTATGTTTTAGTTTTCACAAGGTCAACTTTGAAAACTTTTAGACAAGTTCAAAAATTTGAAACTGAAATGTTATATGTATATTGTGCTTTATGGCACAATGCCAAATAGAATGTAATTACGTTGACATTCACGAAGTGGTTGTTTCCGTTATGTGAACTTTAAACACATTTTTAGAAATCCTTGGCGTGATAAGTTTATTTATCCCTCTGTGTAAATAAGCTAGAGAACCGGTAACTGAACGGAATTAAGTGAAGGTGAGTCTTTTTTCTGTTTTATAGAAGAAATTGGAATTCCTTCGAAATCGCCGTGATTTAATTTTAGTTTTGCTGCCTTCGAAGAGTTTAATAACTCGGTATATGTTTAATTATCCAAAAAACTACCTTGAGTGTCTTCAGTATATTTTATGAAGCGCATGTTCTTGTTTATTAAGCAGATGTAATTAATTATAAAAAAATCATTTAAATTAAATTTCTGATTATTCTTAAATTTTTAATATAAATTTCTTCTAGTCTAAATCGCCATTTTAATTTCACTAGAAGTTTATGTTCACAAATTTTTTTGTTTAATTGAAATTCTGAAAGTTTAACTGAAAGTCTCTTTAGAGAAAGTTTATGGTCTGCTTACAATATGAATAGTGAATTTAGGATTTAATCCCTGTTAATGTGAAAGTTATGAGTAGTGATCCATTTTAATGGAAAACCTTTTTGCGGAAAATGTAGCAACTACTATTATATATGCTCTAATCCTTGGCGTTTAAATTAAGTCTGTGAACATTTTCTCTAAACAGGATGCATTTGCATTATCACGATTATATTTAGAGGGATTAAGATATTTCATCGAAATAGTTCTTCCTCATGTATATTTTCTTCCTGTTTGAAAATGATCCATTTTAAGTTAATATCCGGTAAACGCATTTCAATTTATGTCCGTTCATACATAAACTTATAAAGTGCAATAAATATTCCTGAAGGTATAAAATTATGTATCTTGGTTGCCGCTTTCAAACTTTACGACAAACATAATTTTTCAATAAAAGTAATATTTTAACACAAAGTTACACATTTTAGAAAAAAGTTACTTACCTGCCAAGTTCCCCTTCCGAGGTTTTTCCTGCGAAGCTTCTAACGGGGGCGTAAATAGACGCTGTTAGAAGTGGAATGCCCCAACCAAGAACCAACATGCAACGCAGCAAGCGCCTTTCAGATATAAAAGCTGACACTAGTACAGTGTGTAGGTATATTCCTTCGCATAACATCCAAGAATAATTTGATATCAAGAAACTGTACAGAACCACGTGTAAAATTCGACACCACAGCTGAAACAGAAAAAATTATTTTAATTTATTGAAGCACTCTGCAATAAATTGCGCAAAATTAGTGAAATTAAACTCCGGTTCTAGATGCTATTTTAATATATATTGATACACCGTCTACTGAAAGGATCACTTTTATCATTTTTCCTTATCCAGGAGGATTACTACCATATTCTGTCCATTTATAAAGTATATCATGACATAAAAATACCCTCCGAATTTCAGGTGACAAAATAAAATCGTTTTCAAAACCTAAAGCTGACATTCTCTGATTATTATACAAAAATTTGTAATTAAACATTTCTTTAAAGAAAAAAAACGACATCATTAGCACTGCTGATTTACGAACGAAGTAGATATTTTCCGAGAATTTCCTCCTCATTTCATCACGTCATTCTCGTCAGCTGTAGTTATTTCAACTTGAAAAGCCGTTTGGTAAACTGTAATTAATTAGTCACAAAGATTTTCGGCGAGTTTTTTTCTTAATTAATAAGAAACGTAGATTATAAATTGTCCCCGTAATTCGACACATTCGATAATCGATCCCTGTTTTATTATTTCGTTCTCTTCCTATTGTTGGACGTAAATAAAGGACTAATTTAATTAGTATAGCAGTCGCGGCAAGTAGGTAATCCTGTAACAAAGCATTAATGCTAAATTAAAGTAAACGCTCGATTTAGGGTCTTTCACGTTGTCACAGTTAAAACTACTTTGAATTTAAATTGTTGAAGCTGAAAATAAACTTTAACGAAAATTTTACTCGACTTTCGCCGTCGCTGTACATTATTGTCCTAATCACGTTGTGTACTTACTATCGACATATCTTTTTATTTACCTCTTGTCAATACCGTTGGTAGGTAATGGCAATTAGAGTTTCCAATATTGCCAGCACAATAAATTATTTTTTTATTCTATGTTATTTCTAATGGATACTAATTGAGAAGTTAAAAACATAACACATTTTTGCAAATAAAATAAAAGCGAAGATTTGCCACAACCTTAAAATATTATTGCAATACCGTTTATCTGTTTTTCTTAAATTAAATTAATAAATATGCAATTTAACAACCTAACAAAAAAATTTAACAATTTGCGTTTCTATTCCTAGGCAACGTCAAAAAAGTCACTTCACTGATGGATTTATAGACGCTTATGTAAATGTGTTTAAATGAGTTTTCTGTTCCGACATACAATAAATCTGCCACTTGTTGATGAACATTTAGGGTTACTCCGTTCGCAAAGTCGCCGGATTTGACTTGAGTTAAGCAAACCCATTACTAAATTTTATTATTTGAAGTTATATTAAATTAAAACAGGGATCACAATTTATCACAGTGAGCTTATTTTCTTGTTTCATTTGTTTTTTTTCTTTGTTTAATACCTTCAAAAGTTTCGATCAGTATATACCGATATTTTGAATTCAATCTAATTTCTCTAACTATCAGAAAAATAAGTAGGCTAAATCAATCAAATAAGCTATCTAGACAACACAGCTGTCGTTGGTTGAATATACCCATTTGATCCTTTTTTTCTACGAATGACTTTTCCCAATACAACCTGGTGAAGGAAGAAGGGTTTTTTTTGAAAGATCGTGGATATTCGTCTCATATTTTTCATTTTCGAACGCATTATTTCGGTGTCCTAAAGCAAAAATTGTGATTCTAATGTGTAAGTTATTCTATTTGGAATAAAAAACTAAATTAAAAAAGAATTTAGATTTTATTTTTTTAGAATTATTACTAAACAATGTTATTGTTTAAATTCATATAAGATCTTTTAGAAAACTTCATGAGTTGAAGTGCTGCATACAGTGTCTTCCACACTATTGATTGCCATACATTAGTATCGAAGGTGCTATATAAATGTACAAATTTGGAGTAAACAATAATTAAATAACAAAACTACATGTTTCAGAAACGATTACATTTAGACGATTCGAAAGAATAGAATTGATAAATTATCAAAAATGCATACCATTCAGAAAATTTCATTCTATAACATTAATACTTTTTTTTACTCTTTTAGTCAATATTCATATATAAGAACCTTTATCATTTGTATCCATTCTGCATCATGTTCCAAACTATGACTTCCAATTTTCTCCAGGTCAACAACACTGATTGTGGTGGTAAACCTATGAATACTTTGTCAATAGAGTTAATAAGGTAAACTAAACAACTACAGAGATATTTACTTAAACCAAGACGTTCATTACTCAAGAAGTTCGGAATACGTAATAGGCAGAATTCAAATATCTATACCAATTGTAATATATTACTTATAAAAAAAATTATGAAATTATTTGTAATTTAAATATTTTCTCTGTTAAACTGTTCACATTAGAACTTTTTTTTGCACCATCAAATTTTAGGCTAAGGAATACTACTTTCAAATTTTTTTTATAATTTCTCCCAAAAATTGCAGTACTTAAATCAAAATAAACTGAGAGTACAATATCTTATATATTTATATAATTATACACTCACTAGATGCCTTGCTCAAAGAGGGGTATAAACTTTAATATAGAAAAACAATTTAAAAGTGTATCGCTTCACAAAAAAAATATTGTTTAATCGTAATATCAATAAAAACTTCGTAAAGTAAAAATTGTGATAATAGATATTGTTGAAGAAATTCTAAAAATAAAGAATTATTTTCTTCTTTTGTATTTTTCTTCCAATAGCATCATGAATAATTATCGAGTTTAAGTTTATTATTTGACTGTTAAAATTTATGGCATTTTTGTGATTTAAGAATAATATTCAGATAAGATGTATATTTATTATTTAAATGAAAAATTTCAGAAACACTGTCTTGGCGATACATAGCTGTAATCACAGTTTGTCAGGACTATACATAATGAAGTTTTATGCGGGATTAACATTAATATTAATGGTTATTAATATTATTATACTCATCTACATTAGCAACATGTTCGTCCAACAATTTAAGCAATTAACGTACCCAGCAAGTTGTGAATACTAAAGACAGGATTTATACATTTAGGCAAGGGATGTGCTTCTTGCGTGGAACGAATTAGAACAGTTTCACATGACCTCGCAAATTTCCTGATTGGTTCACTGAGATTTACGGTTTATATACAGAACACTATTTTATATATATATATATATATATATAATTTTAGTAAATTTTAGTATGTTTGAGCAAATGTTCGCAAATTAATTCCAATGATTTAAAAGATGTAGTAGCACGCAAAGGAACCTGTGGGAAGATAAGGAGAAATCTCACGGGAAGATCTGACGATATTGTTCTGTTGGGTATTATGCGTTAATTTGGTCCTAAACAAGCGATTAACCGCAGGTCTCACATAATTGTTTACATCAGAGGCCAAGTTAGCCAACAATACCATCATGCTGTGGTTATCACTTTGTCTTAGCTTCATTTAAAACACAATTTTCCTACAAAATTTGTTTTCCTTTAATGAATAATACATACTGCTTTGTATTCATTAAAGACGCAAAGACATTAGTTGAAAATAAGTTTGAGATTTAGGTCGCGAAACATCACTCGAATGGAATAAGTATGTATTTTCTGTTTTTTTTTTTTTCATATAATATATTGATTTTAATATATAATTTCAAAACGTTTACTTTATATCGACTGAAATTTCATCTTATTTATTTCCTTTCAACGATTCGCCGAAGGAGATTACCAAATACAGACAAAATTTGAAAAACCAATATGAATAATTCATCGAAAATGTGTGTTTTGCAATGTGTAGCTGTGGTGAAATATTCTCTATGGTCTCTGAAAACAACATCTCGTTGACATAAACGATTTCAAGTCTTGAACTTATTCTCTTTTCGTCTCTTTAGGGAAATCCACAATTTTAGATTCTTGTATTTGTCTTATAACTATCTGTCACATTTGGGGATATATACCTAACTTTTTGTCCAAGTTTGGAGCAAAAGAAAACTAATTTTCCGATTATGTTTATGTACCCTACACAAAATAAACTATTACGCTTTTCCAACAGAAAAGTTTTCGTATTTGTCAAATAACCCGTATAATGTCACTTTTTTCTTGATAAAGTTTTTCAGTGTTCGATACCAGTGTGTATAACACCCTTCTTCTTTTTTTTATAGGATGACGACTATTTAAACGAATTTTGTCTGAACAATAGCAAAAGTACAATAACAACACAGAAAAACAACAACAAATGCTAGCGTTCACAATGGTTTAAAAGTTTAAATTATTTAAAGTTTTGAATTGATTTTTTTTTATGGTATAATTTTGGATATTTATAATTCCATTTAGATCAAATTTTATGATTTGATAGACTATCGAGCAATGAAGAAAAGTGATCTGTGTCAACAGGCGGTAGAGCGATTATTATCGATGTAATCACTCTCTATATCATTAAGAAATGATTTGTGAAACATTGTTTCTTTTTAAATTACACAGATTAGTATTAGTATTTACCTAAATTACATTTATAAAAGTTATTTTTTCATTAAATTAAAGATTCAAATCATTTTCTGCATCAGTCAACGTACAAAGAGATATTCTAGGATAAACTGTAACTATTTTCTTGATTCTTTCACTGAAAATAAGTTTTTGTGCATGATTTAAAATTTTAAAGAGACACAAAAAGAATGCAGCACTTTACCTTGTTTTCTCCAACGACCTCTTCATCGTTGACCACCACATTGTACCAGAGTAGCCATAAAAAATTATTGACAGCGAATGAGGAGAACAAATTCATGTGGACAGTAATACGGGCACATCTCAACGACCTGCAATGAAAATTCTGATAATCATGACGGCAATGTTGTTCCAGTAAGTTAGGTGGCTGTTCTTGAATGCTGATCTATTTTGGTGTAGGTAAGAAAACAGCATTGATTTAATGTTGTTTTCTGTGAAAACAATGGCAAAGAGATGCGAATTTTGCATTATCTATTTTTGATCTGTATGCGTAACGTGACCGCAGACAATGTCTAGGAATAAACTGGCTACTTAATTGCTGCAAATGTTTGATCAGCCATTACGTCTGTAATTTATCTTATCCTGAAAGACGGAAATTGAAAACTAATGGAGATTTCAGACTAGTAAATAATGGCTCTGAAAATATTTCGTTCATAACTGTCCTGTCGTACAATCTTTAAACATAATACACCCCCTTAGTTGCCAGACACTTTGAAGTTGTAATCGAAGCATACTTAACACAATAAATCCAGTAAACAGAGAAGCTTTTCGTATTTGATATTTTGTAAACAATCACAAAGATTCGACAGCAATTTTCAATTAATACATAAACGAATATTTAAAGTGGAAATGGTAATGAAAAGCTGATTAATTTCCAACGTCTTAGGTTCAAAACATCCATTTTACAGTGTTCCTTTCACATGAAGGAAAAAAGTCCTTTGAAATAATCATTTTGCCATGAAAATTCAAATCTGCAAAGCCAGATGAAAACCGAAATGCGTGAACAAAGCCAAAACTCAAAAGCTACTGAAACCGTAATATTGTGTTGTTTTCACTAACAAATCCCAATCCGGCGTTATTAATATGAACAAAGAAAATTCATGCTAATATGTTACAGCACATTTTAAAATTATAGTTTGTCGTCGGCCAAAACTTGATATTTTTCATAGGCGGTTAAGTATTCTAGATACAATTAAAAATTATTCAACATTTAAGAAAGGAGAAAGAAGTGAAATATTTCTGAAAAAAATGACATTGATCATTGGTATTTTTATTTATCAATTTTTGAACATAATTAATCATGACATGAACAAATATTTTCTCATACGAGCAAAAATCGTAATAAATGAATATGTTAATATAATAAGGCTATGCGTGATGGCTTTTGCTGAAATACTAATTAAAACAAATATGAATGACAAATTAGATAGTTTTAACTCGGTTTGGGTTATTGCATGGTTTATTTTTAGCATTTAATTGATCCATTCCTTTCCTGCACGAGAAGTTTTGTCATATCTAACCCTATTTAACAAACCAAACTCGACCCCCAATTCAGCAATCATTAATACCTACACCATTGCCTTTATATGCTAATTCAATAGAACTTTAGTGACATACGAAACCAAGTACATTATGATTCAGTTCCAATTCTTAACTCATTTCACTCAATTGGGGTTAGCTGGAGTATTTCCCGTATGCGTAGCTATTGTCAGTAAAGCGGAGTGTTGTATAGTATAAGAATCCAATTTATGTTGGAATAATATGTAAATTGAATTTTGTTTCAACATGTGCGTAGGACATTTGCGTTATACAAAATAAAATTTTTGAGTAAGAAATTCTTCCTTTGTCGAAGGAACTAAAATATTACCATTGGTTTGAAATTTTACAATGAGGTACTCACTTGAGACATAAATAACATATAACTTGAAAAAGGTTTGAAATGAAGCGAGTGAATTTTGATGTATTCGGTATCCTCATCCACAAAAGTCCTAACATCAAAGCTCCAACATGCATAATGAAAAAATTGTTCAAGATACACTAAAGGAATGGTCATCGCGCGGAATTAATGTGGATGTTTTTACGCCAACATAACCTACAGCATGCAAAATCATTTTAATATCACTTCTTTGTCATGTACAGTGAAATATTACCCATTAAATGCTAAGAGTTAAGTATCTGTAAATAAAAACATTTTCCTTTATTGCCGTGGATCGGATTAACATTTTTTTTTAATTTTTACAATATGGCTTTCACACCCTTTTACTGCAAAAGCTGTGGTAGCTCATAACTGATAAATATACATTCCCAGCAGTAATATAACAAGGGTAAGGGTACTCATGTCTGTGATTCTTTATAAATTTATGTTACAAACCCCTCTGAATTTTAACAGATTGTATGGACTAAATGATCGTTTGTTATGCAACCGTTAGTTACTACGCATCTTAAATTATCACAATCATTCCATTCATGTATAAAGAGCAGATAAAAATAAAATTTGTCGTGAAATCATAATCGCTTCAAATAATGATAAAGATTTATAGGTGTGTCCGCCTTTATATCAAATATATAAATTTACAGAACCAAATGACATTTTCGATATTTTGTGACGATGAAACAATGTATTAGAGTCTTTTGAAACTTGTTATAATAATTTCTTCCTAAATATTTTCTTCTTATTCGGTCCTGACGCTAAGGAAAAAATTTGAGTTTAAGGAAATTGTCGTTTAACTCACTAACTGGCGCGTTAATCAATTTGACGTACGTCGGTCGAAATTCACAGCTCGAAAATTCGTG
>QDEB01004089.1:0-18717 GCA_004193795.1 Asbolus verrucosus | reverse complement strand
TATATATATATATTCAAATTTCCCGCCAATCTAGGTTAATTTCGAATTTATTAATCACACAGGAAACAGTTTATCGTAAGTGAATTTATTTATAAATCGACCTTTCTATACACTACTGAAGAACGTATGATGTTGGAGTTTCAAGGATATCACTTTAGTCACACTACAATTAAAATCTTCAATATAAGTAATTATTATTATCGATGTGCACGATTCGTTACTCAGATTCTGATGTTATTAACAAAAATTAACTAGATGTTGTCATATTGCAGCTATCGCTGTCATCAAAAATTAAAACAAATGTTGTGGTGCTCTTCATTATTATTATTTTAATTTTTAAATGAACCCATAAATATGTATGCGAATAATTTAACGGTGATTACTATTTAACACTTTGTAAGTGCACAGTGCAATACAGCATAAAATGTTGAGTAATTATTTAATTGTTATGTTTTGAGTATTACAAGCAATTTGTAATTTTTCAGCTAGTTTCTAATATGTTATAGCTTATTGTATGCCTAATAATCAACAGCTTTCTAATAAATTTATTTCGTTTTTTATCGAACTAGTTTTCTCTTTTATCTCTAGAGGAACGTTAACAGAATGGTTCTCACAATAACCACCATTACCACAACTATTAATTTTCCTATTTGCATTTCACATTATAATTTAGATGTGTGGGGTAACAGTTATAGCAGGCTGAAAAAATTATTGATTAAAATGATTGCCCCAGTTAATCCTCTTAAATTTTTTTTTCGCTGACTGTATAATGATGCTTTTAAGTGTGTGGGTTAGTCTCAAGTTTTTTTGCATATTACGCAATATGGAGAAGGATCTGGCTTTATTATAATTGGCATAGTGATGGGCTACCATTTTTAAACCATGTATTTTTGCCAACTTGTCAGGATTTTGAATAATCTAAAATTAAACCGATTCAATGATGACACTGATTAAATTATCTGTACCAATGGCCACCGATATTGCTACAATATAAATAAATGGGTGGTCATTTAAAGTTTGCCCTAGGTCAAGCCTTAATTGCAAAGTTTATCTCCACGATTAAAATTTGATGAGTGAAAATTTCATAAAGTGAATTCACGAAAAATATTTTATTAGTCAAGATGATGAATGAAAGTCATATTTTGGCTTAGTAAGGTTTAATAAATTTAATCAGTGAGTATAATGTCCACATAAGTGAACACGTCAGCAGGTCTGTTCAAACAGAGGAAATTTGGAAATTCCCCTAATGGGTCTTATCGGCACAATTAGGTATCTGTTGGTCTGTAAACAAAAAACGAGGAAGGAGAACAATGCGTGGTTGTGACATCTATTTTATTAATAATGTTAGTAATTGTTAATAGTTTAAAAAAAGACAATCAGCTGGCGGTGTTGCCGGCTTGGTTGGTAACTTAGGTCAGGAATAGACAGTTAGGTATTCTCTGTCTGTGACAATGAACGCTTAGTTGATTTGCCAGCCGCAGCGAGAGAAATGCATCTATCTCTATCTCGGAGTGTGACTGTGACCTAGTTTTCCTATTCAGGTCACTATTCGCTTCTTAACTCGTTCAGCTACGTTGATTTGTCCCAGAAAACCCACTGAACAATTCGCTAATTTTAAATAATACGTAATTATTACACATTATTTTTATAGAGTGAAAATATTATTTCAAACACAACGAATTTGGCTCTAGTCCTAAGAAAATTTAACCGGCATCTATTGACAAAGTGCACATTTATTATCATTTCAAATATTTGCTCAATAAAATCAGCTTACGTACAGTAATACAAAGTGCCTAATAAAACAAAGTTCAAATGTCCAAGCAGCCACGATAAATTTTATTGGCATTGTCCCAGTTTTTTCCATTACCAATTTCAGTCGCACCGTCTGATTTGGCCAATTTCGTACAAATCCCAGCAGATTTTTTGCTCTTTTTTGGCACAAATGCAGATAAATAGAAATCCAAGGGTTAAATTATTCCACAAAAAGTTCTGGGTCCTCTGAAAGCACTTTTATTATACGCCAGTGCCTACGGTTACGGCCGTTTGACATTAAAGTCACACTCCTGTCAAAGAATTGATTGGCCTGATTGTGTGCGGAGTTTTTGTGAGGACCGTATTTTTGAGTGTTAATAGGAACAGGAAGTAAAGAAGGTGAAGGCTGGTGGAGAGTCGTGTGGGATGTCCTTTTGTAACCTTTAGCAGACTTAAAAAATCGTATCCTATTGTTGCACAGATGTTCTGTCGTTGTCGCAATGCATGGAATTTAAATTCGTCGATTATATTGAAATGAGGCAATCAATTATGAAATTTGATAAGGAGACGAAATTTATTTTTCGTTTAATTTAACCCAGATTCGGTAATACTAACGTCTAAAATGAAGTTATTTGTAATTTAACATTGGGCGAAATGTGGTTGGTGAAAGAGGAAGAAGGGGGGACGTTCACGCGGAATCGAGAAAGTGCGACCGCAATTTCTGACACACATTTCACTATGTTATCTCTGTCATCGCCCAAGTTTGCAATATCTCTCTCTTTCTTTCTCTTCTTTCTTTGGCCTAGTTTATGGAGAAACTAAACAATAGTACAGAATCACAGTATTTGTTTTGTAATTTTATTATAAAGTGAAAATAAACCATTTACTGAATTTATTACGTTTGTTATCGATTATTTCATTAAAATTTTGAGGTATATTACCAGGATTAAGTCATTTTACTCTCGTGAAAGTTTTCGCTAAATTTAGTTCATTGCTAGATTTATCGCTCCTATAAAACTTTATTTTCTCACTGAAATGCTTAGATTTTACATAAAATACCTCTTCAAATGTTAACTTACTTTCTAAATAATTCACCAAAGGTCACAACATACGCATTGCACCCTACAAAAAGGTGGAACTCAAATCAGGAGCCAGTTCGGAAAAATCGGGTAATTAAACCCACATTAAAATGGGGAAATTGTCTACTCTTTGTACATCATCACGTTTCTCTGTGTGCAATTTTCTTTGAATGTGCTGATGATGAACATTCAATTCAATATTACAATCCTGGTCAGGTTGCCCACGTCATGAATATTTCCTGTTAGACCATTAGCATTATGCTTAAACAAATTCACATTACTACTATTATCTTCAAATAAACAAATGATTTTATTGAAATTTCGATTTTTTAAGAAATCATTGTAGCCTTCAAAATTAATAAATACAGTAATAACACAAAAATAAAACTGTTACCTAATAGCTTCCTTGAGTTTATTTGTGATGTGTGTACAATAATTTGATTGTTCTGATAACTAAAAAACAGTTAGAATAATAAATGAAGTCATCATAATGAATCAGATAATGATTTAATGATTTCATAACTCGGGAGTATAACTGCTTTTTTAAAATACTAATTTGGGTTATTTAAATATTTTGTAAAATATGCGGTAACTACGTGCGTCCATAAAATATACATGTTACTGATTAATAATTTAGATTTAGGACGATCGTCATTTGTTTTATTACTGATTACGACTCATTGTAACACGTGACTCGGCCATAACATGGAATTGTCAATAATTTCATTTCTTGGCAATTCAAAACAACACATTTTTTATAGCCGATAAATTCGATGGAAGACGTTTTTTTTTCTTCTAAGAATTCGAAAAACAAAGGACTGAATTTTGCAGAATTTCTCATAATATAAACAAGTTTCAAAAACCCAACAAGTCGTAAAGTGAATTTATATGTGTATCAAAAACAAACCACAAAAATTAAAATCGAGTGTTATTTTCATTACAATAAAAAGACATGTTAACCTGAAAGAAAATGTCTCTTTTACAACTTCCTTCTTCGAATTAATTGTTAACAAAGATGTCGGGGAATAATGGAATAATGAAATGGACACTGCTTTGTATTTATTGGTCCTATTATCAACATTTTGCAAGTTTTTGTTGGTCAGTCACATACACAAGAAAGCCTCATGTGGCATATTTAACACGTTCTACGAACTGAGACGTTGTCTAATAAAAGCCTTTTGATATAAATAAAAATAAACTAAATAAATAAATAAAAAAAAACTGTGTATCTACGAATTCAAAGATACACTGCTTTCGGTATCGTGCTTAACAAAATCAATCCTTGTTTTGCTAAGCACTGGCAACGTGGCCTAGTCCTTTAACATTTAAATAACCAGTGCCCATAGGCTTTATATTGAATTTTCGTTATGAAAGGATTAGAGGGAACCAAGGACTATTTACAAGTCAGTTCTAACAATGGGGTTTTGACTTATGTTAACAAGTCGTTTATTTACCTGTCATAAATAATAATTTCGAAAAATATAATTTGTTCTGTGAATATTTTCCTTTTAATAAATGTAAATGTTATTCAAAATAATTAATAATATATATTGTGTAACTCTGAAGATGTAAAATTTTGGATTTAAATCCGAATGTAGTTCAGTTAAACATAAAATATTTAAAAAATTTAAAAAATATATAACTTGTGATAAACAATTTAATAAAATTAAATAAACAATGAAAACAAAAATTAAATCCGTCATAAAATTGATCACATATGGATTATTTGAATTGCCATTAAAAAACTTGATGCTCCAAAGGAAAAAAAATCTTGTGACCTAAGGTTTTTTGAAAAAAAGATGACAAATAGTTATACATCTTTTACGACTTAGTCATTCAGAATATTAACTTGGATTATTATACAATTACATTCGGTTCAATATTTCTCAGTTAAAGGAAATAATTTGAATTATTTAATTTTCGTGTTTTAAAATTAATGTGTTTTAAAATTAATATAGAAAAAATCACCTTAAAAACATTAATTCGCAAATTATATACATATATTTTTTAATTTTAAACGAAATCAATTCACACATCTAAAATTTTATATTTTCAAAATGATACATTATTAGAATATTTTGATTAACATTTATATTTGTTAAACGGAAAATATTCACACTACATATTTTATTTTCTCTGAATTACCATATACAGCAGATAGGTAGTTGTGACCGTAAGTCAAAATTCTGTTGTTGAATGTGATTTGTAATAGCTCTCGTTCCCTTCTAATCCTTTCATAACGAAAATTCAGTCTAAAACCTTTATTTAAATGATAAATTACTGGGCCATGTTGCCGATTGCCGATTAACTTAATAACTTAATCTCAAATTTATTACATGTTCTCCAGAATCCCGTAAGATGTGTGCTATGTTCTTTGTTAGCGAAAAAAAATGTTTGCTACTATTTCAACTGAAAATCAACTAAAAATATTGACTAATGATTTCTAGTGCACCTGAAATAATGAATATTTTGCTAAAATTAGAGAGAATTAAAGAGAATTTTTTCTCTTTTCTTTAAAAATTTTTAGTAATATCTGTTACAAAAACTTAAAAATTTAATATTTTAAAAAAAATTGCACTGCGGTTTTGATCCATTTAAAATTTTTTGCAGTCTCAATTTCATTAATTGGGACAATTACGAGAAAACGTAATTGGTAAATGTTATAAAATTGAATCCGATTTCATAGGTTCACGCCACAGTTTTGTTTGCGGGTTCCAAACGAAACAAAAATTATTTGACATTTTAAAAATAATTAATTATATAATTTTTGAGTATATTTTGTTAAAAGTAGCTGTACAGATGTGATTTCATCAAAAAATGGTTATTGAAAAACAAAGTGTAATATTTAAAAAAAAACGGGTAAAATAAAAATGTTTGAATGTTTGTATCAAGTTTTACTTTTGGGTCCTCAAAAACTTTTTCTTATAATATTTTAATATATTTTAACAAACAATGGTGGTTTTAATAAATTTTATAAAAATATTCCTTATTTCCAGTATCCCGGAAGTCACATGACCAAATGTTTTTTGGCAAATTTTTATTTCTAATTAATTTTCTAATTAATTTTAGTAATTATTAGAATTTAATTAATTTTAGATAGGTGTCAAGTTGTGTTTGTTTATGCAAATTATACAGACTTGCAGCCGATTTTACGTAATGAACTGATCATTGAAATAAGGTTTACATTTCTTTTCTGCAAAATATTGACATTCATTAGAAATCATTATAACTCGTTTTAATTCTTAAGTAATTCTAGCTGTGTGAGGAAAGTTGTACTATTTGTATAAATTATACATACTTGCAGCCCGTTTTACGCGATAAACTAATTTTATTGAAATGAAACAAAATTTAGCTGAGATTTTTTTTCCATCGTTTACGTTACCTACACATATTGTAAGTACAAAATGTTTAATAACAACTGTAAAGTAAAAAAAAAGAAACGATTAAAACTGCAAAAGTATAGTCCATCCAAATGACATACGTTTTGTCGGTGATATTTAATGACCAACTCACTCTTCCCAGTCGGTGGTCACTATTTTGTATAGTCCTAGCAGGTAAAATTCTCAAATAACCATGTGCAATACAGTTTCACTGACAACCCTCAGTAATGATAAAATCCTTTCTAAAGACAAACTTGCATTGATTGGGGCGGATTATATTCTTTACAACCAGCGCTCTCATAATCAGCAAAAGTTGACATACAGGTTTCCAAAATGGATGGACTATACAAGATGTCACCATCATCAATGTTGTAATTTTATTATTTTTATTATTCAAATTTTTGTACACACGTTACAAAAGTCATGGCCATCAGAAAAAATATCTTTTCTAAACATCAATATTTGTATTTCACATATTCCTTCGTGTTTTTCTCGTTGTAGCACAAAATGGAAAAATAAAATTAAAATTTGAAGAGAGTTATTATTATACAAAATAAAAGTACCTTGAACCTTCCTTCTTCCTAAGCTCATCAAAACTTACGTAATACAACAAAAATTGCATTAAAAAGCTGGTATTTAAAAATTCAAAGTTCATTATTGCATCAAGTGTTCAATGTTATATTTTTATTGCTAGTTCTTTAAGAACATTTACGTCATAATTACTATAAATTTGTTATTTTTGCAATTTTAGGTGTTGTAATATGTTTGCAATGTCTAGAACAAAATAATGATTGTTCTTCTTCTTCAAAATGGACATAATTAATATACGTCTTCAGACACATTCAAATTATCTGAAAAATTAAAGAGATAAAGTTTAATCACACAGAAATTGCAATCAATGAAAACAAAACAATACAAACCATATGTATGTACATTAATAAAAGAAACGGTTCTTGAGCTGCACCCTGTTGCATTTTTGCACGACTTCTATTACTTTTTTGTTAATTAAACTTGAAATTTGGTATGCGGACCAAACACGAATGTTTCTGCATTTTGGAAAATTTTCCACGGCGATTCAACGTAATGATGTTTGAGAAATAAATGTTTTTCGGACTAATGTTTCGGAATTAAATCGAATCACCTCCTACGTCTATGGAATTTCCATGTTCTAGGTATCAGATACGGTAATCAAAAACTGACGGCGACCTTTATCAAAGGTTCGTAAGTTCAATTTCAGTCAGAAAGCATTTCCGGCCAAATGTGTGATTTACAGAACCTTTTTGCTTGTGTATTCAATGAATTTTTGTTTTGGACGTGGATAAAAGGAAAAACTGGTATCTGTACTTGAAACAGAGCACTTTCTTCTAGATGCCTCATTATAATATTCGTTTATGCGTTAAAGGGGAAAAATTAAGAAAGAAACAAGCAAAATACATTTGTAAAATGTTAGTTCGGTTAGATGGGTCAAAGTGTGAAAAAAATGTCACTGATGAGGTTTAATTATTGTGTAAAAAGAGAATAACATACTGTGTTCTAGTTTCGCGTAAACGATACTATAATTTCCATGCAACAAAAGAAACCAAACAATGTCAATATCAAAAAGCAGTTCCCACTCCTTTGTTTTTTTTTCCTGCGTCGAAGTTTCTCTTTTGCTAATAGCTAGCGTAACAAGGTTACGAAGAAATAATGAATGCAATATTATTAAACTTTCCCCGGATAATCTCGATTCTGTTACTTTTATTCCATGTTAGCGGTTATGTCGAAGTGAAGTCACGTAAGGCAACCAGCAACGTCAGTAGAACATGCCTACCTATCTCAAGACTCTCTACTTTTACATTATGTTCACTATATTGCCTTTCAAATCAATGTAGCTATTATGCGCCACATTGTAGGCCAATTTTACAATTATACACTCAGCACCCATAGCGCAACGATAATTATAACCCAACACTACACACAATTCAACAATTCAATTAGTTTATGGTTACTAATTATGTTTTTGCAACTTACAATTACAATTAGGTGCCGATCTAGAAAAATGTTTCACATTTGATATAATTTTGGTAGGTTTCCCATACCAAGAGTTAGTTTTTAGTCAGTAAAAACTGCGTAGTAACGTTTCCGAATTCGGTTGTCTAAACGGGAATTGAACCCGGATTTGTATGTGGTTCAATGATTCCATAGTTGAACGGCATACGACAGTTCTTTACTCTTTTACCAAAATACTGTAATAGTGTCAAATAAAAAACTCGAATCTAAAATTTCTATTTCTCTGTTAAGCGATGTCGGAGGAAGTAAATTGAAAGTGTGCTTTTATGTAGATTTAATAGAATAGAGACACTGAATGCGAATTTAGGTCAGCGTTTGCTGAAGTCGATTGTATAATTGTGTATTATGAAAGTTATGACCAAAAGTCAGGGCCAAGTTTAGCGGTCAAACCTAAAGTCTTCCTCATTCTTTGGGAAGATTGTTGATTCTTTCTTTCATTGTTTTACGGCGTGTTTGCATAAACTAAATTCATCGTAACGAAAATTTACTGTTAACCCGCAGGATGATGTAACACTTTGTTTACTTTTGTTGTTGCAAAAATAAAACCCATAGGTACCATGTTTGTTTGGCTAATTATGGGTGGCCAGTAATGGCAATTAACACAAATTAGGGTTAGCTAGAGTGATCGCCCCCGTTAATCCGTACTATCTGAACATATCTCCAAAAACCTTCACTTATAATATTGAAAATTAGGACACAGATTCACACAAACATGATAAAAAGTTCTTCAAAAAAATATAATTAGTATAATTATAGATAAAAAGTGTACGAGCAATTATTATGGAAGTGGCACCTGAGTAATAGCAATTTAGAAGATCTTTCACTATTTTCTCTTTCCATTGGTAACTCACAAAAATGTAATAAGCATTCTAACCAAAACGTGTGCTGAGTACACATTGCATTATGCACTTTCAACAGGAAAGCGAATCGGAACGAAAAGAAATTGTTCCAGTTAACTTAACAAGATTTTATTTGCGATTGTTTGACATCAATTCCAATATAGAACGACATATTTACCGATAAATTTTCCCTTCAGATTTTTTTTGTAACTCCAGTCATCAATGTCGAAGAGTGCTATAATTTCCTTTTTAAGATTTAAAATGACTAAAGAGACATTTTCATTATTTATTTATAAATTACTTCCGTTCCATGAATGATATGTTTAATGTGGTTCACCTTACTACTCTACAAAACGATTTTATTAATGCCAACAAATTTACTTCCGTTTTCTCTGCCATCACCACAACTTGCAGTATTACGAACATCAATCTCAAGGTAAATTCCATATTCGTTTGAGGTTTTCGAAATAATCCAGCAAGATCCGATTTTTTCGTAGTTTTTATAAAATGCGAACACATTTCTAAAAACGTCTGTTTTGTAAGAATGTGAAGTGACCTTAACCGACAAAACATCCACTAGACCGGGAAAAATTGCTGATCAATACGCGTAAAAGCACTCGTGTGTCCATAACGTATTCTTATTTAAATAAAGCATGCAAATCGCATTATTATTTAAATAATTTACCAGTAATCTCCGTCATCATAAAATATCGTTTTTGTCTAAAATCATATTACGTTATTATTTCAGTTTATTAGTACCAAGGATGTTTTATTATTAATGTGGCAAAATTTTACAGCCTGTTTACGTAATTTATATTGTAACATTCGCTGTAATGTTGCATAATTTACATTCATTTGGATTTGTAAGTATGAAATATAATCTTCGTATCACTTTATCTACATGTTTACTTTATTTAGCTTGCAAGGGCAAAATAATTTCCCAACATTAGTACTAGACCAGGTAGACATTTCCAAGCAATATTCATAAAATGCGGTTGAAAAGTTGGTATTTCCTCTTGATAGGATAACGGCTAATTTAATATAAACAAGTCATTGTCAAGCTAACTTATGGAAATTCCATAATTACTTCAAATGAATATCTAAAAAAATATTTTTTCCAATAGACAACCATATCCTCAGAAAAATGTGGTTTCGACACAAAAAATTCGTCTGTCAATCAGATTGAATAGTCATTATTAAATCTGTGGGCGCTAAATTTTCTGAGTTTAATTTGGACAGTTCAGATTTACGACATAATTACAGAGCACAGTTCAATGAACAACAAAAACCTCATCATCATCATCATCATCGTCGTCGTAATGATTATTGATTGGTATATTTTTCGCAAATGTTAAATACACATAAATTACATATTTGTAAGTTTATTTTTATTAATTATTTAGCTGTGAAGGCAGCCAGGTCAAATATATAATTAATAAATCTCCATTCTTTTGCTGCTTATTTCGGAAAAACCGATTTCATAACTGGGGTTCTACATGATCACTTCGCTTCTTATAATCTAATTTATGGTAAATTGTCGTCGTTCTAGTGACAGACTGCGCAAATACCCCGGCGTTGAATCTCTTAGATTATTTTCTTTGGGGCCGTCTGAAATCTGGCATCATGCATATGAAACGTGTTCGTTTTTATGAACATGGCCTTTCCAAAAATAGCGAACTTTTCGTGCGGACACTTGACGTCCACGAAAATGAATTATTAATTTATGTTAAGTGTTTTTGTCAGTTGCTGGAATGTTAAAAAATTTTGACTTTGCAGAATGAGTAGTAGCGATAATCTATGTGGCAATTAAAATTATGTCACCTCAAGTGACTAAAAATAAACACGTTAGTTCCTGGTATTTGGACGATTTTAATCTTGATGATATAGTCTATTGTTCTCGAATTTCGTAAGGTAAAGTTACGTCACATGGTCATCCGTCAAATTGTTTGACAAAGCGATATTTTTTGGATAAGTATATACTTTACATAATTTAAATGGTTGAAACATGATTGTTTTTCGTGGTGGTTCCGGTCATGATTTAGTGTGTCATAAAACGCGGATGATAAAGACCGAATAAATTAGTTAATACAAAAAAGAAGTCTTGTTAGCTGGAACAGTATGACAAATAAAGGGTAACGAACGAACAACGACGGGTTCGTGGTGATTCACATCGTGCATCCCTTTGTTCCACGTTCTATGAATAATTCGTCAACATTGCATGCGTTATTGGTAGATTTAGCGTAGGCAAATGATTTTCTCCATAGACCGTGTTTGACCCCACGTTTCTAGGCCAATGGGACAATTTGCTAAACGAAGATTTCACTTAGCCGCGGGCGCATTTACTATCTAATATTTATAATGTAGCCGTTCAGTTTATTTTATAACATTTAATGAGCGTTAAGGTCTAGGTCAAGTTCTTGACCGACGCTTAGATTTGGAAGAACTGCACTTCGACGTTATATCCGTAATCCAACCTTGTCCTATTTTGGATAAACAGCCAAAGAGCGACGAATTTCGACGATGACATCGATTCTTGCAAATTGGGTTATCTCTGTATTTGTTGGAGATTATGTAACCCACTTTAACGACTTTATGGTTTGCTTTATTCTGAACTCGTTCTCTCATTTCTATTGCGTGATTTTAGATTTATTAGTTGAACGTTTCCTACAACTGCGGCAAAATATTTGGACTTGTAAACATACTCGGCCATTATTTATCCCCATCAACAACCGATAAAACCGACCGTTTTATTCCCCGTTTTTTATATTATTTATGAACAATCTCTTCCCTGTCACCTCCTACTTATCCATAAAAAGATCACCGCTTTCCCAACTCTATACATATTTTGATCACATTCGTCACCCAAAATACCGATAAACATTTAAGAACATGTTTCCCTGTCGTCAAAAATACACAAAAACTGACTTGATGGGCAAAGAATAACCAATTTTAATACAACAGAATGACATTTTCTGAATGCTACATGAGTCATGTTTGCCAAGACGATTACGATAATTATTATATTATTTTAGATTTTGTGTGTTATTATCATCTATATTTATTTAAAACAACATATGGTCTCAGTTTTGTTAACATCACCTTGTAAATTCTCAAATCTAAAAGTATTTGTAGTAGCTTTTGCCTATTACGACTTTACATTGTTTGATATGATAAAATTAGATCCCAGTTGAATATTTCAGTTAAAAGAAAAATGTTACGAAAGTATGTTTTGTATAATCACCTGTGGACGAAATTTAATTTAACTCGTGTAATTTATATGGAATAAATTAATCGGATTCACTCATTTTTTAGTTTTCCACCGATTCGAATGAAATTTGGTATAATTATTATAAATTCGTATTTGTATGGTTTTTGTTATTTCTCTGAACTCAGACAAAATTCCAGAGCCATCCTCGCACCATGAAAATTCCAAATTTTATTTTTAAAAACAATTTTTATGTAAAGAGGTACAACTCATAATTAAAGGAGGTGATCCAAATATAGATATACCACAACAATCAAACTTTGCAAAATACATGTATCACAATAATTCCCAAATGATATACCTGTGTGGGACTAACTTAAATTAATATGAATCAACCACACACTCAATGTAAACAGTAAATTAAAAATATATCACTGGCGAAACTTTGTTAGATGGATGTTATTAATTACTGTGTACTGCGTTTAATTAATGAATGATGAATACTAAAGTAAGGCTACCTTTTCCCCAAACGAATAAAAGCTTCATCTGTGTATGCCTAAATATAATTTCATAAATGTAATTACTGTTAAAACGATAATTTACAATAACTGAAATAGAAAAAAAAAACGTAAAAAACAATTCTTTGGCAAATCGAATTAATTTCGATTTTTGATTCTTTAATATATGAGCATTCATTGAACTGGTAGTAAAGGTGTGCCTAATTTTTCCGTTTTAGGACTGTTATTTGTCATATCTCTTTGAACAGCGTGAAACGAGGAAATGATGAATTTATATAATCATTAATTACTTTTTTAGGTTTCGTTCTTTACTGGAAACTTGTTTAACAATCTAAAGTGGACATTTGGCCTTCTGCCGTGAAATTTATTATTAAAAAATGACTGAATTTCCAGAAAACGTGTAGGTAGCGTGTTGGAGTAAATACTGGAATGTTTTGATAATACAATTCTTCCGTTCAAAACAGAAAACAAAAAAGGTAAATCATTACTTCATAACTGCAGATAACCTACTAAAATTCATTGAAGAAAAAATGTCCTTAATTAGCTAAACATTGCGAACTGGTTCATAAAAAAATGAAAATTTCTAATTAGCTTGCGTACAAGTAATTTAAACATAAACAACCGCGTTTACTAGAAAACCGGTGGCAAGGTAAAAACATAAATTACATTTTTAAAAAAATTAACAGATGTAGTTTTGATATCAACTACATACGGGGTGTACAAAAAATATTCGCAATATAAATTAGTAAACATGCTAATGCTGGTGATAATGAATATTTCCGTAATAAGAAAATTAACTCTAGAAACCTGTATCAACATGTCATTTCTCGTCTAGTAGATTTATGACTGGAATATAACAACAATTACAGAGAACTATGGATTATGACAGTTCAACATTTAGATAAAATAAAGTGTTGTATTTTGATAACAAATTCCAAATTCTGTGTCTTACATTTTAAGAAATTCCTTTAATACATTTAAGAAATTAAGAAATTCTTTTGGGTACGGTGATTAAGAAAGTCTATGCAGTTTACTAATCAGCATCATTTGGCTACAACTGAATTAACCTAATTAATTAATTGTTGAATGTGCTGTATTTGGGAGAAAGTTGGTCGCCAGTTCCATATATTTTCATTTTTCATATCTGTGATGCTGACTCGAAGTAAACCGAAACCTTTATGTAATAAAGTATTACTAATATTAACATCATTATTTATTCGATGTATCCTTATGAAATATTCTCCATATGATATCATGATTGAAAGTACACAATTGGCTGTCGTATTATTTAATTACGTGATCATTTTGACCTCTTGTAAATCTGGTTCTATCCAATATATTAACGGAAAATACACAAAAATGCAACAGCAAATAATGTAATAGAGAATGTCAGAAAAATGACAGTGTGCAAGGTAATTCTGTAAGAATATGTACCGAGATGACGCAACTAGGAAATGCAATGAGCAATGATCAGAATTGCACGTGAAGATGAAGGAAGTTTTGGCCAAGGTGAAAATATGCATGATAAACAACGAGGTTGTTTACTCATTTTTATTCGCTGGAGGATATCGCCACTTCTGATAAGAACTATTAATGTAACAATTGTTTCGTATCAAATATTCAATCATAATCGTAAATACCTGTAAAATGATTTCCAATTTTTCCCATGTTTCTACCTTTCAATAGACGATTTGACGCCTCACATCTTTTATCTAATTGAAGGTTATATACATCAGGATAGCAATGTTATTAAGGCGCGCCCTTATCGCTGTTTGTCAACATAAATAATGTAAAAAAATTGTCCTAGACGGACTTTATACTTCACTTGCATGATAGGGTGCACGTTCGTTTGTGATGGAAATTTACCCTTTACCCCACGTAAGTAACGCTCCTCCTTACTGGCTAGAGGAGATGCAAATGAGAAGATTTATTAATGACGTGTAACGCTTTCAGAAGTGATTTGAATATGTTCCAATTTGATAATTTTCAAAATGGTTGAATACAGCTCCGAAATTCCTGGTTTGATTTACCCGACATGATATTTAATAAAATTAATAAATTTATACATACATATAGGTGTTCCGAAACTACCGCATCAACTACTTAGAACCTGATAGAATAGATCAAAAGAAGTAAAAAATTCTAACATTTGATTTAGAGCTTCGTGTACCTGAAATGCAAAGAAATTTGGCAACGTTATATGCAAATTCCAATAATAATATTAATATTAGTATATACGCATATATATGTACCGGATTATTTATTTGGTAATATTTTTATAATAGCAAAGGGATTTTTTCAATTGGCTAATATTAAAAAAATGGTTTAAGATGCAAATCGAGGACATAGACATAAAACATAATAATAAGTTAAATGTTATTACGGCGAGAATTGCAAGACCTCGATCGACAAGGCTGTATTACGCATAGCAATAAGGAACTGCACCACGTCCACGCCTGGCCCTGATGGTGACTGCATTGATCACGTATCCGACATACGACATCTGTATCAAAAAATTACATCCAGCTTATGGCACTTGTTATGGCATCGACATTAATAAAGTACATTGCTGCCGACTTCCAAGGAAAATCAATTCGTTTCTCAAATCCACTAACAGCTGATACTTCAAGCTTGTTTATTGAGTATACACAGTGTTCAATCAACAATTCATTTTTAAATCGGTTTAGAATTATAGTGTTCTACGTTAATCTGAATTCCCTCACAATATAGTGGGCATTGATGTGGGACTAACGTGGGTTGACTTGGTTGAAGGCTGCAGGATTATTGTCCGTCCATTCATCCCCTTATCACTTTTTCTAAAAGCTTTAAAAATTGAATAAAAGGATATCCTTTAATTTTTGAAAACTGGTCAAATTTAATTAAATACAGTCTTACCCACACCTTTCAATTTTTAATAGTCATAATGCACCCTTCTAAACTTTGTTTCGATACTGTAAAATCAGTTTATCGCGTAAAACTGGTTGCAAGTAACATAACCTGACCTACATAGCTAAAATCACTTATAGCTAAATTATGGCATTGAACGAGATATATTACACATACTTTACAAAAAGCAAAAAAATACAAACTGAGATGATGTTTGGTATCTGCAATTAAAACACTTAAAAGAATAACGTGACTATAATAGTAATATGGAATACTTTTATTTTCATTTATACAATAAAATAAAATCATGAAGATTACGAAAATGCATGACGTCCTTGTTTATATAGACGGCGTGTTTCAAAAAGCAAAAGGGTAAGGTTCATTTATGTATATACGGGTGTCAACGTAGTCATATATGGCTGTTTTTTACGACAGAACATTAAAATTTAGCAGAATTAATCTTCATTATTTGGTGTAATCGGCAATTTTCTATCATTTTTAGTAGTTTCTCCGGAAATGACATCAATTTTAATTTTTCAAACGTAATATATTTTTACATTTTTGAATCTACAAAAAATGTTGATCATACCGTCTTCACTTTTTGATCTAAAGGGCATTTTCACTTAATTATCACAAAAGCATCGTGTTGTAACTCTTTTTACAGAAATAGGTAATTTTTAATGTATCTAGAGAAGTAAATGTTTGACTTAAACGTGTAAATTTAATTTTATAGTGATTTTTAAATCAGTAGATAGGATTTCATGGTCATGATACAAAATTTCAAAAATGAGGTATTGATGTCATTTGCGAAGAAGCTAAAAATGATAGAAGACTACCGATCGTTTTTTAGAAAAAAAGTTATAATTTATTCTTCCAATGGATTTTCTCTGCAAAAGAAAATTGTACGATAAAACTGAAAATAATTGTTTTTATAATACATGTTAAGTTATATTCACCTGTTATTTTTTTGCTGATTTATGATTTAAAGTTACATATCTCATAATGATAATGTTAGCGTATCTTTAAATCATTTGATCAATATCTTAATATGTATCTTGTTTTAGGCTATAGAAATAAAATAATATGGAATTAATTAATAAGTGACAAACAATCTCAAATATGTTTCCATGACGCACAACTGATAAAATGACAATGTTGAAATATCTGTGTAAAATAAAAATTAATGTACTTTATCAAATTTACAATGTTAAAACTCAACATGATGCCAATTAAGCAAAATTTCTGAAATTTTCAAACGCTAATAGTACTTAATGATTATTCAAATTCGCCCAAAAACATGTTTTTTCAGATTATAATGCGAAAAAGTTGACATTATCAGTGATAGACCAACATAACAATACTTGAGCTTTGGTCGTTTTACGTATAATGGGGTACCGATAGAGGTAATTTCAGATGCGAGAAATGTTGCCAATAAACCACAACCGAAAAGAATAGCCGGAAAAATCGTGCCAATGCCTTTTTCGGCGGTAAATGACCATATAACTTCCACGAAATCTACGTCGAGGAACAAAGTAAAATTAATTCAACAAATAGGAATAGGAATCTTCGCAACAATGAACATTATATAAGCTTTAAGAAAATAATCAAATCATAAATATGAATAAAGTTTTATGTAGAAATTTCGAATTGAGTCCAGTCGCAAAAACCATTCGTAAGAAGTATATTTTAAACAGATTATTTTCGTGGAATAAAATTCGCACTTGTTAACTTGATTGGAATAAATTATTGCTGTTAGGAACAATATCAAAAGTTACTGTAAACAGTTTTAACCTAAAAATATCAATTTAAAAAAAACTTTATCACAGAACTTTTTCGCAAATTAAAAATATTCTTCAATGAGAAACTACGGTTCTTATAGTAGTTATTAACAAAATATAGAACTTAAATAATTTTGTTAATAATAAATTTGAATAGCTATGAAAATACAAACTATTTTACCCACACCGAGCTGTGCACAATATTTTACATAATATATGGGTGGTCTCATCATTTATAGCGCGAGCTAAACTAGCCGTTTATGTTAAAACATGGGATTTAAAATTCGAAGAATTGAAATAGTTGACAAAGAGTCACAGAGTGAGTTAGTGAGCTTGGTTTAACTTAACACGTATGGTTTCAACAAAGTTTTTTACTAATCAATTTAATAAAAAAGATGCAAAATTTTAAAAATAAAGAATTAAAAATGGAATTTGGGTTACTTTTTCCATGAGGAAAAAATACATTTATTATGGACGAAACGGTTACGGTGTGGATAGACATCACATATAAGAAATTAAGCTCATAATTCTTGTTCCACCATTTCAATCCTCCACATTTCAACCAGTTCTAAAATAAATATATGATTTAGGCCGAGCCATGAGTGATGGAATACCCTGTATATAGAATAAATATTGAATAAAGAAATTTCAGTAATAAAGGAATGACTTTTGGGAAGGACTGTGAAATAAAAAATCCATTACCGTTTTTAACTAATTTGCTTGTTTTTATCAAAAATATAACTACCAAAATACAAAATAGTACCGCAAAATTTGGGCACTAAAGAAATTAAAACGTAAGATTTTTTCATTTTAATAGGAGAGGTCAAAAATGAATTTCTTTCGATATATGCTGTTTAACAATAGTATGATGTTTTGCTATTAATTTTACATTTGACGACTACTCAAAAAAAAAGTTATGCTAAATATTACTTGATTTAAAAAAGATAGTAGTTTCTAATTAGTGTGGTACATTTTTTGATGGTTAATTTTTGAGAAAATTAAAGGTTAAATAATTTTTCAAATATACTTCACAGAGATATAGTCGGATTTGTAACCGGGCCCTGTATTATTACAGTGGTATCCGGTTATAACGAAGTCGGATATAACGACAAGTCGGGTATAACGACGACACTGCCGATGTTTGATTGGTTTTGTATAAGACAATATATGTATTCAAGTTGGGTATTTCTTATCGTTTTCTTATCTTCTCAACAATCTCCACAATATGGAA
>QDEB01004069.1:2029-12098 GCA_004193795.1 Asbolus verrucosus | reverse complement strand
CAAAGTAGAATTTCTAGTTAACAATATACGAAAAGTTTATGTCAGTGTCAACATGGGTAAAACCTTCTACAGCTCTTTAAAGTTGTCACAAGAAAAAACTTTTTTTCACATATCTTCAAAACGGTTGAAGATAGAGTCTTTATTAAATTGCTTTATATAATTAACTATGTACTATGTGTCAAGACAGTCATGGCAGATAATAATTACACGGTATCTGAATTAACTGATATCCATTTTTTGTCAATTCTGAAGAGCTGTAGCTGTATTAGGAGAAGGTTTTGGGCCCATGTTGATATAACCTTTTCGCATTATTGCTAGCTAGAAATTCCATATGAGAATATTTGCACAACTTTTTGAATTTCTGAAACACCTGTATATATATACATATATATAATTCGACGAATCTGTATATCTCATTGTAGAAATTGTAGTTATAAATGATGCAAAATTGTTATAAGTTCTAATTTAAATCAGTTCGTACAATGAAATAGTTTCAATTAATTCAAAACTCGTCAAACAGTGCAATAAAGCACAAAATGTAATTTTCCATGGCAATCATTTATCTTTGCTTCTGTTGACCGTATATTACATAAAAAAATTCACAACTTTCTATGCTATGACAAATATAAATAACGATCTTGACCTTTTGGTCGTGAGAAATATATAAAACAAATAATTATATCGAATGTGATTATTTTGAAACAACAGCAGGTAAACGTAAAATTATAATTTCTTATTCCTGTTTTCTATTGTATTGTGTTTACGTTTATTTCTGTTCAAATTCCGCCCTTCCACCCGTGTAATAGTAATCGTTTTTAATTAAAATTTTTCGTTTAGATGTATTACTGTTTATCATAAACGCACCCAACTGGAATTTTCTTTATATTTGAATTTCATGGCTCAATTCTACCGAGAGAATAAATAATAAACAACGAAAACATAACAAGGAAACCAACTATTGCAGGTATATCTAAATAAGTAAAACATCGTGATAAAATTGCCAAACCTACATTGTCATAATATAAAAAATTAGGTTTTCCTTAATAAGTTAGGAAATTAATAACATAAAGATACCTACAATCAAATTGAAAGTAGTTAATAGGATGGTTAGTCATGGTGACAATCTAAAAATATTTTTAAATAACTTTTTGGTAAAATTTATTGTCAAGCTGAACATCACAAGTGATATTTTTTATAAAATTTGATAAATTTAACTTCGTTTTTTCAATACATTCTAAAGGGAGGAATCCATTAGGTTTCTTGTAGAAATTTAAAAAAATATATATACAATTATAGAAATAATGTAATTGCAAAATAATAAATTGTAGTATTATTGAAGAAAATTGTAAAATGACAGAGATAAAGTAGTGGTCTTCTTAAATATTCCCAATGCCCAAATATAAGAGGAAACTTTTGTAATTTAATCCATTTACAAAATTTTTAACAACATAAAATAACTTTCTTGTTTAATACAAAAGTTTTGATTAAAAACAATTTTATTTCCCTTATTTTCATCATAGATAGCTTACCCAACAACAAAACAAAACAGTGCCTTGGCACGGTCATTTGTGATAAATTATCTTTCGCGGTGTTAATTATTATGCCCCTAATTAATTATTTTTAACTATTAACATTAATACACGTATCTTTCCTTTCATAATAATGGTTATTATGTGGGAAACACACGTCATTTAAATTATTATCTTGTTATTAAACTAATTAATGAAATGTGTCATTTTATATAATTAGGTACATAAATATATGTCTAGTTAAAGAAAAAAAGAAATTGAATGTAATTATAAGAATGTAATTGTGATATCAGAAAAGTAATAGAAACTAAAGCACCACAAGGACTAATTTAGAATATTAGGCGAATCTAAATTGTCCAAGAAATTTGATTTATTTTAGACCAGTAACTTTCTGTGACTTTCAAAATTATCGTAAATTTTTTAATATTGTTTTTATCTTTTGCTCTCTTTACTTTCATTAAAGTCTCTTGGTGGTTTTCTTATTGTTCCTTCTTTTTTATACTTTTATCTTTTATAAACTTTCCATTTTCATCATAATGTGTTTTTTTACAGTTTTTCTAAGTATGCGGCTTCTCAGTCCATTTCAACTTATTTTGCCATGCTAAAGTAGCAACTAATGACGCTAGTTTGACTTCATTCTCAAGACTGACAGTTTTCAAGATTCTGAAAGTTTTTTTTGCGGTATTTCTTAGAAAGACATTGCGCATTCTTGGGTGTACTATAGTTGAGTATCGATGTAAAAATTCTTTGAAAAAACGAAAGTGCATTCTGATCATACTGGAAATAGATCTCCCAGCGGCCAAACTTTTCGCATTGTTTGAACTTATCTTTTTTTGCGAGATTATAGATAAAAGAATGTTTTCGGTAGAATCTAAACAATCCTTCTGTCTGGTAGCTACCTGATGAACGGCCGGCTACTGGTTTTAAACCATAAGACAGAGGATCTCAATAACTTTCAGGCTGTGGAGCAGCATACAAAACACACACCCATCATATAAATATTTCGAATGCAACAAAAAAGGCCAAGCACAGATTTCATTCAGACGTTTCGTATACTTTTGTGTGTTTCGAATTTATGTCCGTCGGCGACTGGGAAATCTTCAAAAGGAAATTTTATGAGTCTTAGCCGCTTAACTGCTTTTTATGTGTTTCGAAATATACATTTGCCTTTAATATTCCGGGAGCCGAATTTAAATGAGACATGACTCGGAGGTCAAGTTTGGCAGGTTGTAAGGATCACGACATCCTCTTTGAGTTCCAGCGATCTGAAAAGGGGCCGTATGGTTCGATGGTTGATGTGCAAACGTGGATTTTGCCGATAAAAAGTTGGTCGACGATTTTTCGAATTCCCAGAGCATTCTCTTCGGTTGCTATCTGTGGATCGAAGAGCTCCCGAGTCGTTACAGTCAACCGGTGATGGACAGACATGCTTCAACTCGGCTTGTTGTTCTCTGTAATTATTTTTAAATTCCTTGATAAGATATCGTTAGCATCGAATCAGACGAACGGCTACGTCTGCTTCTGTCTCTTTATTAGGATTTACTTCTTCAGCAAGATCACGTCAAACTCTGGGACTCGTCAGTCTCCATGATCGATAAGCATCGATTCTGCATGCCCTCAGCATTGCGTAACGATGAAAATATGCAGCCCAATTAAATTTCGAAATTAAGCGATAAATGAAGAGCAACTATCCTCTGCGCAGGTTAGAGGATTTAACGACTGCCATTCAGAGAAAAAATTTCGAAAATCGCCTTTCGATAAACTCTAACGGTAAATGCGAATATTAATCTAACACACTGATAAAATCAGCAGTCGTAAATTGTCTACATATTCAAGGAAAATGGTAACTTTTTTACATAATTTACGTGGAGGCTATACGTATATTTTTAGTTAAAGAACGTAATACGAAATATAATACTTAATTAAAATGTGGGAAGTTCGACCGGTCACGGAAAAATTAATATTTAAAAATGTTTATCTGCTACAATCTCACTTCAAGACAATAAATCTGCCTAAAAGTTATAAAAAAAAACTTTTATAGGTACTTTGAGCAGCATAATAATCAAATGAAAATAACATTAATCATCTTTCAACTTTTATTATTAATTATGATGACCTTCATTCCACAATAACGTTATATTAACATCAATAAATCATACCTTCTGATTATGATAGATGACTGAAAAACATTATTTAATTAGTTGTTTCTACATTAATAACATTAAATTACCTAGTTCACAACCACATTACATGTGTCTTTTCTGAAAGCCATAAAGCCAAGTGTAAAACACCTACTTATTCAATATCAGTGGACAGGGGCGGACTTCCTGGGCACAGAAAAAAGTCTGAGCTCAAAACCGGTAGAAGATAAAAATAGTCATAGTTGAATAATGACCCTAAGAAAATATAAACTTGTCTTCTTTTGGTATTTATCTCCGAATTTCTTTTCGATATCTGATGTAAGTATATGGGTTAAATCTTAACTTTCCCATACAAATAGGCGGACGAAGTAAAATATAAAAAGCGTCCATTCATAATTTTTCTAATTTCTTGAAGAATCATAACTTAGTTCTGTCCTGTTAAAATTTAGAATATACAATGTGTTTGAGAATGATGGAATCAACTTATTATTGATGTTAGATAAAGTGTGCAATCTAAATTTTTTTTTCCAGCTTGATACACAATTGAATTTATATTTTGACGTAAAACAAAGTGATATTTTAAGTTTTCGTATCCATTGAATTTTTTTATGTCTCTAAATAAGCAGTGCAATGTGCTGATACTTTGTCATCATTGTTAGAACATTTTAATATGTTTTAGATGCCCAGTGGAAAAATTATTAAATGTTTCAACCAATATTTTTTTTGGTACCAGTCCTCATTAGACGCTTTCTCTATTTTTTTTATGTATCAGTGTAATTTAATCTGTAATTTAATTTATTTAAATGAAAAAAAATATATTCGATTGCTACCACAACTTACCCTGAATACTATCAATACCTACTTCATTTTGTGTACGTTGCTTGAATTATTGTATAATATCAGGAGACAAGAGTTTGGTATTACATCCAGTAATGAATTGAAGCAGTGCAATATGCTGATACTCTTTCATCATTGTTAGAAAANNGTAATTTAATTTATTTAAATAAAATTTTAAAAATATTCGATTGCCACCACAACTTACCCTGAATATTATCAATACCTACTTCATTTTGTGTACGTTGCTTAAATTATTGTATAATATTATGAGACAAGAGTTTTGTTTTAGACACCTGTATGCAAAATGGCAGTAATGCAGCGTCTCCCAAAAAATTCTGCCCCGTTTTTCAGCAAACACCGCCGATTTATAAATTATGCACGACGAGCATACTTTGAAAATGGCAACGCCATTGTTTTTGGGAGTGTTTGGTATTCGAAGAGTGCATCCGACCAACAAAAGAATTGAAAATCGAATTATGCCGAGTCGACATCAAACAAGCCGCCTCTCAACTGCAATAAATAAAATTCTGGTTAAGAAAACGGCTTTTGGCTTGCATCATTTCACTTATGACAGTTGATGGACAATCGACAAAAACTCTTAAGTGGCATCGGAACGACGAGATCGAATCGCCAGCAGCAGCTGTCAAAACTGTCAACGACTACATGCATTAGTAATCAAAGCACTGGTTTCCTCATAACAAGAACGATTTTTAAGGACGCAGTATGGAGTCACTCAGATGGTGTTTATCTAGATGGAATCATACACACGTGATTTTTCACCCTCTTCAGAGAAATGGCTTTTAAAACAAATCCCTTAACATTTTACTCGTTTGTGTTACTTAAGCCAGTATACCAAATCGAGTAATGTCCGCTTATAACGAACTACAGGTTCGTTATAAGCGAAGCTTACGTGATTTGGAGCGGAAATGAATCAAGAGCTTTTTTCACAGCAACCATTATTGTGACGTCATTATCTAGAGGGAACAATTAGTTTATATTTCCAATTGTCACTACCGCAAAAAAAAATTGGGTAATAGATAAACAAAGCAGTTGTCTGGGAAGTCTTTGTTGGTTCTTTCGTTGGTCTCGTTATATATTAACTCCGAAATTGATTCATGTTAAGTGAATTATCTACGACAGGCGGCAATTAGGAGAAATGGAACAATGGAACAAGGCGGTGATAACAATATTAGTGAGTGCCAGAGCGAGACAATATGTAATTATTGGACGCAACCGTCTGATATACACACGCAAAGGAAATATTAACAGCGGTCGTTTGTCACGGAAGGTGCATTGTCGCTGCTGTGTGTTACCGAACGAGCTTAATTCCCTCTTTTATAAATTATTATACACCGCACCAGGACCGAATCGACATTATGTTGTTTTATGACTTTATAGCTTGCCGCAGGAGAACGTTTTCTATTTTCAGTATCCGTTTCTATGTCTCCCTTTCCCCCTTCTTTATTTATTCATTTTTATGATTTATGTCCCATCGAAGCCTGTCATCCGTAAAACGTATTTCGTTTAGGCGCAAACATCGTTATGGATGGCGTGATTAGCAATCCGTTCCGAAGGACCAATGCGCGCCGACGAAATTAATTGATTGCGGGTGTATTTATTGGGCTTATTGGGCATATATCAATTAGACCCGTTCGAAAACAAGACGTCTAATTCATCAATGACACTAAATGGACACATCGGCTGAGTTTTCCCGTGTCATCTATCCATCCGATGCCGACTGTGAGCATATTGTTTGCCCTCGTCATTCAACAGTTTGTCACTAACCGAAAGGCGACCAACGCACTGGAATGGCTTGTATCTGTCTGGCACACTCGAATCATTTATCATTTCGCCATATTTCTCAAACTGTCAAGTCGGTTTCTCTTGCCTCTCGAACAGACCGCATACACAAAGAGGGAACCCCGCCGAGCTTTCCTTCAATTAATATTAGAAATAGACGTCTGTGTGCAAATAAGTATTGACTAAGAACGTCTGCCGCTGACGTGCGGCTTCGCTTACTGATGAGGACACCGTGATCAAACCTTATGACAGTTCAATCATAATCAGCCCTTTCTGAATCCATAATGGTGAATAATGAGCCTAGTTCGGCCCTGATTGCAATTCGCTCGTTATCTCGCCTCGCTCATGTCAAATTTATTAACTCCGTTCTAATGGCCGTTTACCGAGAGTTATGTGTGCACCTGGTGACCGACACAGGGTCGGGCTTGGTGATGCAACACGACGAATCCATGTAACCGCGATGGTACCATGTAATTTGCCGCACCTTCGTATCGGAATCATGCTAAATGGAAACTCGGAACTTTCGGATTACAAAACAAATTGAAAATACGTTCGTAAATGTACCGCAAACGTCAGAAAATAGTTAAATTTGTGTTGGGTTATTTCAGGAACATTGATCATGATGATGATATCCTGACCGCAACGTTATACGCTAGAATGTCTGGTTTTTATTTGTTTGTTCTTACTATGTTCTGTTTTCATCTCTCAAATCAAATACAATCCAAGAATGATTAAAACAATTTAATATAACATTGGAACCCTAATATTTGTAACAATTGTTAACATCAACTACAGCAGTCATCGCTACTCATTTTTTTTAACAGACTACTAGACTAATACTCATGTCAGGCCTCTTACTTAAGTTGAGGTGTTGTGATGCTTGTTAAGGAGATTGTTGGGTAAATTCCATCACAAATGCCTACGACGAATTTGATTTATATACAAGATCACATTAACAGATTTGTCTCTTCGCTGGAGCTAAGCTCTCTTATTTTGGTTTGAAAAGACAATAGAACCTTTCTACTAATCGACTTTGATTAAATTGCGTAAGAAGAACCATACTGAGTGCCTCAATGTTAAAAAAGTGTTTTAAAACATCGTAATTGTGAAGTTTGTACTATGAGAAAAATATGTTATTTTTTAAAAACAATTTTGAAAAAAACCGATCCGATTTAGAAGTTGATATGCAGTTAAATTGCGGCACGAAACAAGCAATCAAAAAAAAAAACATGAAACCGACAAAACGTTTAAAAAGAGTTTATAAAGATAGGAGAAAATATGTTTCGTGTATCTGTTGAGAAAATGGAACATGTAGGAAAATACCGTCTAGTTTTTAGGAAGAATTAGATTTCCACATCTTTAATACAAAAAAAACCTTGGGACACCCGGTATACTCATACTTTCTTGTCGCCCATCTGATTTTAAAAATGTTGTAACGTTAAGGTCGCATTGTATGTCAAAAATTTAACTGATGTTGAATCTCACCCCAATGAACAACTTTTCAGATTGCTCTGAATTGCTCTGCTCCCCTGAGCATGCAACACATGCCAACGATAAAGAAGAAAGTATAATGCAGTAACATGTTACAGATCGAATTTTTGAAGTTTTAATAAAAAATGATTTTAGTAATTTCACTATTTTGTTTCAGAGACTAAAGCAACTAAATCTTAATTTTTATAAACAGTTGTAATTATGGTATTATGTAAGATCTATCTTCAATTAAATTTTGACACATCGATAATCGATGTGTTCATGTTAACCGTTAAATATTTGCAACTGGAAAAATTCACCAAGTCAAGCTTCAACGGTTCATTCCGTCTTGATTATACGTTTAGTTTGTGCAGAAGTTTCATGAATAGCTTCTTTATTTAGAAGAAAAATTACATCTGGTCACGATTTGTTGAATTGTGAATTATGGTAAAGTCATCAGTCGGCGTAACCACAAGCAATTTGCAAATGGCATTATTCTCGAGATTGTGTTTATTTTTGATCAGAGCGAAATTCCAAATTAAAAGTACGTTTTCCAATAAATAAACGTTAACAAAAAATCTCGTGCAGACATGGATTTCTCATACAACTTGAGCTTCATTGAATAGCTTTAATATCCAATTTATTCAAAGCGATCTTCGTCCTCCCCTGTACGTATTTATGCTCTCATAACAGGATCAAAATTTCAGTTTGAGTGCTCTGCAAACGAGCTGCCCAGATTTAGATAAGGATGGTCATGTTTATTTTTGGGGTCGGATTTATATAGAAAAAAATCGTTATCTGTGACATTGACAGGATAAGGTTTAAAATAAGACGGTCCTCGGTTCCGGAACGGAATGACGTCATATACTTAGCGGATGTAAATAAATAGGGTAGAGTACGTCTGTTTTAGGTTTGCGTAATTCACCGTAGGGGTAATAGAGCGCATTAACACCATAAACCAGCCTTACCGTAATGGCTACGAGTCGTTGAAGTCGTGAGAGGGTAATATGTTTCTATTATCGGTGCAAACTATTGCTGGCAGCGTATTAGGGGAAAAGCTTCTCCTCACAAAATTGCCTTCCATATAAATATATTGAAGCCATAAATTCGACGAAACGATTCAGCATAAAGAGAACGTTTATTTTATACAGTCGCTTTGATATACAGCATATTGGCAGCGGTGGCAGACTCGCACGGTATAAGGACGAGGGGCTGCATAAAAGGCGGTGCCTGCATGACATCCATCATAAAAAGAATAACGAAATAATTGCGGATGATGTAGTATTATGAGCACATTAAATTATTATCATACAACCGACATAACTCATCTGCATTATGGCCAAACCGGGCTCCGACCGGTTGAAGGAATGGCAGTACGCGTTTGGTTACCACTTAAACACAACTACTTTATTGCTTCGTGCTAAATTTCCCCGGGAATAATCTCACACATGTAAATGAATGCCATGTTACAGGCTAATTCAGAATGCGGGAATTGACCATAAAATCTTATCTAGCCGTAAATTCATACACGGCGCTGATTAGCGCTAACGGACTCAAATTCCATACAAAATTATTCACACATACGCCCAATTTTGAAAATCTTACTTTTTTCATTTTTAACATTGCATCAATAACAATCTTTTTAAAATTAAAAAAAAATGATTAGATTTAGAGGAAAAGACATGACTTTTTTGATAATTATTTTTGATTATTACTTAAAAAATATTTTATACGTCACCACTTCTAAATATGGGACTACTGGTATCAATTTAGTTCATAAAAGAAAAAAGGGGAAAAGTCAGTTTTCTTCAGCCGTTGTAGAGAAAAACCAACATGGAGCCCAAATTATGAAGTTATATTTAAGATTAACTAAAGGAACAAAACGAAGAAATACAAGAGTTCAATACACCGAAAAATGTTTAGAACTTTTACTTTTTTTTAAGGACTATTCGGAATACAAGTATTGTGTTGTGTACACAGATGTGCCTTAATTTTTATTGCAATGTCAGATTATGACTAAATTTGCATTCTGTGGATCCATTAAGGATAAATGTTTGTACTAGAAAATTTCTGAACGTGTCTACGTAGACAAAAAATTGACAGTCCACTAGCAATGAAAATTTCTTAGTTTAAAATAATAACAAGCATAATGCGTATAAGACATTTGATTGTAATCAATCAAGCACTTTCTAGAATGACCAATTATAACATACCACATCCAACTCGATGTTGAAATGGTTTTGGAACGCATGTCGGAGCTAACTGTGTCAGATCTGAGTTTCATCGAGTTGT
>QDEB01004061.1:0-12310 GCA_004193795.1 Asbolus verrucosus | reverse complement strand
CCCCCACAACCCTTTGAAATATATTGCCCATTAACGAACTTAGATCTAGCAATTTGACAAGAATCCGTACACAAAATTTGAACTCGATAGGTCAAACCGTTCTCACGCTGTCGGTGTGATGTCCTAGAGGACCAACGACAGAGCGAGCGAGCGAGCGAGAGAGTCACATGGACAAGATCAATAGCGCTCCTCGCTAATGCTCGTGCGCTAAAATGTGCTAAATATGCGTTCGAAAATTATTTTACAACAATTTTCTGATAGATATATAGAATTTATGGGAATAAAACTTTTAAGACATATATGAAAAAGAAATATCCAACTGCCAGTGGAATAAAAGACTAGAACTGATAGATATTTATGGGTGGCAACATTCTGATCAGGTATCAATTTGTCCACAAATTACTGGAGAGTTTGAACGCCATACAGGAATTATTCAGTTTAATGATGAATTGGCTAAAATTTTACAAGGCCGTTTAGTTAAAACAGCTTCTACATGGGTTTCAGCCTTCACAGATACTGCTGATATAAAATTTATAAGCCTGTGTGTCCTGCTTCATTCTCCGTTCTCTGTTCATTAGAAGGACGACTGACTTCTCGATAAATCACGAGGGCGGCTAATATAGGGATTAAATAAAATTTGACAAACAGTGGAGCAATGCAAAAAATTAGGAAGCTGATAAATGTTTCAGAAGCACTCCGCCTTGAGCTCCTGAAAGTTGGAAAGATAAAAAGGAGATAAAACCAAATCCTAAATCCGGCTGATTGAGCAAATAGCCCGCATACAAACAAAATGGCATGCATTTCTAAGCAGTTTGTTGATAAGTTTAATATTTGTATTGATCTTTAGATTGGATACGGGTTTTTGGAGTTATTTGCGAATCGAATGAGTATCGGAAGGGGTCTTATGTTCGACTCGGAATTACTAATTTATGCAGCGGTAAACCTAACAGCACAACTGCTGTCGAAAGCAAACTTACTGTTGATTTATTGCCAGTTAGCTGAAATTCTATGAAGTCGCAATAACTTATACCTTTTGCAAACTTCACATCCAAGTTTAAAGGAGAAAAGTTAATGTGGTTGATCTTAAGATATTCTAGAGCCGTTTTAATAAACACTTCCCCATTTGTTAGTGGAGGAACACGTGATTTGTTTGCCGAGGTTAGGGCGACACCCTAATCAGAGGGAAATAAAATGGCTGCGATAACAATTGAAGGACTGCTTTGTAATTCAAGAACACACAGGACGGAGATTAAATTTACCTCCTTGTCAATTCCCCTTTTAGCTTTCATATCACCGTGTCGCCCATCCTCAATTCAAATGTGTCTATTCTAGTACAGGTTGTATTCTTTAGCGGTCCGCTACACTATTCCAGTTAATTTTGACGAGGTTTTAAGAAGCGGAGCTCTTTCTCTGATTTCAAAAATGGAATTTGCAAATTAAAAAAGATTGATAAAAAATTTTAAAAACCAAAATTTAGGGTTATAAAAATAAAGGCTTAATCTTATTTTATTGTGATTTCTATCATTTTTTAAAATTTCGGCCATATAATACTTTGTGTTTACGTCCATAACTCTCACCACCTCAGTCACTATTTAAGTTTAAAATGATAAAGGATAACAAGTGCATTTTTTTTTTAATAATTTCTGCTATATAGTAATGACTCATTCGAAATTCGAATGTCTATATGTAACTGTTTTTGTTAGTTTTTTAAGTATCTTCTTTTATCGTATAATCACAAAATTCTTGTTTTTTTAATAATTGTAGCATCCCTTTCTTAGTTTCAGCTCGATGAGAGAATTATTTTAAATTTTTTAAAAGGAGTAAAATCTATTATTTGTTTTATTAAAAATTCCCGAAAGCATCTTTCTTGAGCAAATAACGAAAGGCTGGGAGTGAATTCGGGTTTCTGCTTAAGGCGACGAACTAATTTGTAATTCCGAGCTTAAAATGAAACATAAGTGGCTCACACAAATAGATTGTGAGATCAGAAGTAAGCATGAGTTGAGAACTACAAACAATGTAGGTCGCAAGTTTCAGTTGGGAAGCTTATGTCCGGGTTTAGAGACTCTGACATAGTTGGCGTTGAACCGAGGACACTTGGACAACCGTAACGACTCTGAGATAATCTACACTAGGATCAGAAGTTATGTCCTTACGACTTTCTCCGCAATAACACCCTTCCCTAATTAATATCCTTTTTTTTTTTGGGGTTATTGTTTACTCCACTCCCGGATATTTTCAATACTGAAATACCTTCGATTTTTTTGAGCGAATATTAATGAAAATCCATTGTTCCCTCTCCGATGAAATATTCTTTTTCACAAAAGCTATTATTTCCGGACTGTGTATTTTAATTTATGCAGATTTCCGGCTTTCAAAAAAACGATATTAGTTCTGCAGTTCCAGATAAAAATATTACCCTTAATTTCTTGTGCGGTGGGGTTGCGTCATAAACAAGAATCACATAATTTTCAAAATTGACTCCCGTAGCAACTGGCTGAAGAGAGAGATTTGCATGGAAATTCGTTAGACGAATTAAAAATTTAACAGAAATTTTATTGCAAAATAAATAAAAGAAACGTACCCCTAAATGTCAGGTTGCTTGCCCTACAAAATATCTTAGAAGATGTATGAAAGAAGATATGAAAAGAGAATTGCTGTATAAAGGAAACAAAGGCAGCGGACCTGCCCTCTAGAGACTGTGAACGTGGGCCGAGAAATAATGCATTAACAGACCAAGTTTACACGGCGTTGTCTAGGAGAGATTTGACAGAGTTCAGATTCACCTGTCAATATTTCTGTACGTCAAGTCAGCCTCTGGAAATGAAACGAAAATTACAAGGCATTTTTCTCTTAAAAGTGTAAAGTCGAGCTACATAAAAATGATTTTTTTCATGCATGCAGTTAGTTGCCACAATCTGATAATAACTGAACTACCACTACAAAATCGACGTAAAGACGTAAGACGCATACATATTACTTTTATTACTATGCATAACCAAAAGAATACTTGTTGATTTTTACATAAATTTTTCTAAATCCATAAAGTGATTAAACCAAATCTCTATGTCTATGAAAATGTCTATGAAATTACAGAGCATATACTAAAATATATAATAATAATGGTATCGTAATAATGGTCGTAGATAAAATATTTTTATTTTTTAGAGGCACCATTTTCAAAGACATAATTTTATCTTAATTTGTAGAGTTCTTACGTTATTTACTTTTACTTAATTGTACGTTATACATTTTTTACAAATTACTTTTTTGTGGCTAAAATAACAGACATTTCATCTTTTTCAACTGATGTTGAGTTAAAATTTACAATTTACTGGTTTATTAATAAAATGATAAGAAATGCCATAGTCGAAAATCTTAGATTTAATGTTCTGTTTTTGCCTTACAAATGACAACTTAGACCGTAAGTAGCAGAGTTATTAATGTAGGTGGAATGTTGTATATTATGATAAACTTTTTATTGTACTGTTGTACACTCTATAAACACAAATACATTTTAATAATATGTAATATTTCCTTCATCCTTCCATCATGCCCACACTCTAATAAACCAAGTATGTAATATTAATATATATATAATATATGTAATATACACGCATTAGGTTGAAAACCCATTAAATGATTTTAAGTAAATATACCTCTTGTCTATATTATAATAAAATTTAGAAGCAAAGCAAACGTTATTTATGACTGGTGTGATAGAATAATGAGTTGTTTGAATTAGCTCAAGCAGCTTTATGTGAGCTTTAACTAATGCGTACGACTGTCAATATAAATATATTAATAATCAAAGTTAAGCAAAATATGCAAAATATGTAGAAAGTTAATAAAGCAAAACAAAAAGCAACAAAAATTATTGTTGTTCAAATATAATTTTTATATAATTTATAATTTATAATTTTCGAAATATATAAACGTATTGAAATTTTTTGCAATTTAACCTTGTAATATCAATTTTTACAATAACTTTATACTCGCCAAGAGTTTGATAAAGATTGTTCAAAAAAAACGGTCAAGTGACCTACGACTTTTTTTCGTAACGTATGTCTTAGCGCCTAGAATCATAACGAAGCACAAGACGCCAAAACGCAACCGCTGTCAAATATCAAAATTGACCAATAAAATAAGAAGCTACGACATACGTTTGTCAAAACAAAATCCTGCATGAGGCGACTTGATCGTCTTTTTTTAACACATGTTATATCCCAAGCGAAAAATAAGTCATAAATTTAATAATGAATTTAGAAACTTTCTCCAGATGGTCGGTGTTACAAAATTACCCTCTATTTCTTAAGAAATGTGTTTAAATATCTCGTAGAACCCTAGACGATAATGACAATAAAAGTTTCGAAATTTAAAATTTTTCATTCTCCAAATCTGAACCATGGATAGCAAAATTTCACAGAAAGAAAACATGAATTTCGTTGCATATGTAGGAAGATCAAGAAAGAAATTACACTGAAAAAATTATAGGAGAAAGACTCTGGATGGCGCACACTGTATATCTAAATAAATTAAAAAGTTGAGTAAGATTTTGTTTGTATGCCCTTTTGAATTTCTTCTAAATCAGAGTGAAATTTTGAATTCTCAACGTCAGTCGATAATCTACTGTTAAAACGCAAATGTTTAGAAGAATTCGATTTTTTTTAATATTATATTCTGGAGTGTTCTGCTTATCATTCTGAAGTCTTTAATAATTTGGGTCCAGTTCTGTTTTAATTTATTGCTTAATTACGAATATCAGAAGGTACTCGTTCGCATAATTATTACACTGTACCTGATCAAAACAATTTAGATATTTTAAAATGTACTTGATATCAATAAAAAATCAAAGAATTTTTAATAAGTTAGTAAAAAACAACAAAATTTAAATTTGCAAGTTTCCAAATAAATGGCTTAAGGATACAACAAACGTATTCAGAGTAAATTTAGTGAATAATAAAGTACTTAATAATATTTCAGTATTGAAAAGCGTAATTAATTCTATAAAGAACATTTTTTTCATTTAAAGCGTATTAAATGAAATACGATTACCTAAATTAAAATTAAAGACACCAAAATTGCTCTTCCCACGACATTACGCTGAATAAACTGTAGGCTGAATGAATGAGAGAAATGCCGAATAAATGCAAACGTCAAAAAGCCAGAAATTTATTTAAATTCTACTGCAACCAAGCGCTTATGAGGCACTGTTTTTGTATCGCGAAATCTTGGCCAAACTTAAACGGGCTAAGAGTCGAAATTTTATCTTTACATCGAAAAATTGAAGAGGATTCGACAAAATAAGTAAGATTTCAATTTTAATAAATCACACAACATACCATAATGGTGCCAATTTCAGTTGTAAAGATGAAAAGTATCAAATCTAATTCGTTCTGATCAAATGAATAATTAATAAAACAACTTTAATGAATTTAATAAAAAAATAAAGTCATGTCATTGTATTTAGCAATGTTTTGTCGGAAATTATTATTTGTTTTGATTTAATACGGCTTATACGTTATAATTTACGTCCATGCATCAAATTCATTCCGAACAATGAAAATAAATTGATTGTAACTATAAAAAAGATATCCTGCAGCAAAGCTTTCCATATTCATTAAAATATTTGTTGGGCTGGATGCCGCATACTTAAACGTCAGATATTATGAATTTACGTTTGAAAGAACTATAGATCGCGTTAAGAAGAAATTTCAAGAGCAAATCCTGCTTGGTTCATTTATATTTATTTAGCAGCCTCCTCTGGTTCGAAAATAGTCGGAAAAAGGAAAAGATAATTTACGTAGGTGAATCAAAGCAGGCGATAATTTAATTACAAGGCGATGTTTGTGCAATGCCCAGGCCTGATCCGGCAGTCAAATTCAGTTTACTATGCTTTGATCAGAGCTCGTTACAAGTCCTTGTTTGCTCTCGTCTTCTAAGCATGACCGCAGCAACCGCCACAATACCCGAAATTCCGACTCAATTCTATAATTCCAAAAAGTGATTAAAGACAGACGAATTGATTTGGTTTGTATAAAAGCTGGAGTTATATGTTCCGGAAATAAATATCGGACCGAAAGATTCCAATTTCATTAGAGAACTTTAGCCAGCAAAAATATATTGCAGCTTCCAAACAAAATTTAAGACTGTTTTCCCACATTGGTCAGCCAATATTTTGATTTTATGGCTGACGTTACCGGTCTGAAATTGTCGGATATTTTCTAGCGACCGCAATGTCAAACGCAAATGTTACATTTAAACTGGTTATCATTGCAAGTAACAACGTATCGATTTGCGCCACTTGAAAAGGGTCTATGGATTTAGGCGCGAAAGCTAATTTCGGGAAAAACTGTCCGACCGGTTATGTGAACGGTTTACTTTTAATAATTAATGAATTTTTCCTAAAGTTAATAGCGCTTCCTTGCTTCAACTAAATGAATAATATCTTTTCAAAACTGGCAAAATTGCTTTTAAAACTTGTTAAAACTTTCTAATTAGGTAATTGAAAATACCTATCTAGTCGGCCAAAGTGCTCGCAGGCTCAATAATGACAACTTTTTTATTTGTTACGTATAATCCGCAAAACATATATATGACGATCCCTGCCCTGTCGTTTTTACGTTTTTTTTACTTTTATTGGCAAAGGTTAAGTTAAAAATTCTCTTTGTTCCAATGCAATTTTTAATAAAGAGAATTATTCGATAATTTTTTTTTCTTGTTCATTTCAGATGATTATTGGTGAAATAGATTCATGGATTAAGGTGAAACATAAAAATTTTAAACAAAAAAAGACCGAAGTGAAAACTTTATGGAATTATTAAAATTAAGGCAAGCTTATGATGCAAAATGAAACAAAACAAAACCGAAAAGCAAATTTAAAAAATGCGCTAAAATACGTAATATCAGTTCCCAATATTCATCGTCACAAATTCCTTAATTTTGAGTTGAACCGATTTTAATGAAGTTTGGTAAGCAGTTTGTTAGATGAAAAAGTTCTCTGTTATTTTTAGCACCAATGCAACTGGAATAAAATTTTATAGACATTTTATGTATTAAAAATTTTTTAGTTTTAACTTGAAAAAATAAACGTTCTGAATGATGACATATTGTAAAAAGTTGGGACAAAACATTCACGACAAATATATCTGCTTATTTGTTCCTTAAAAACAGCAAAAAGACCAAATTTTAATCACCATGACGATAATAGTCAGGAATCAGACTAAAACACTATTTCGTTCCCAGTTATTGACATTATAAACGTAACCTTAGCTTTTTATTCTACTATTTTAAAACTACCAAGATGCTGGTAGTTACTTAAAACTTATTGTGAGATTTTAACAGTTTTTGTATATAAATATTTACTAAGTAAGTAATTTTCTTCTTACTTTACAAAAATCTATCGTTTATTTATGAATGCAGCTTTGAAGAAAATGTTACTTTATAAACTTTCTTAATGTTGGTATACTGTATGGTCTTCATCAATTTCTTTTAAATTTTTGCAAACATTTTGTTACCATTTTATTAATTTAAACAATTGCGGTGTAAACTGACTCCCACCTAATTTTATTTTTTAGCTGAAATTGTTACATTTTTATTATCATCTGTTATTGCATAAAGCCCGGAAGTCGGAGCACGTATATCTTTAAACTTAGTGGATCTTTGATTTGTGTGGATCTTTGAAATTGATGTACCTCTGGAATCGACTGATGTCCCATCCATTTATTCAACCTGGGTGCAGAATCTGCACACAGCGAATTCGCATGATATTTTGCGATATGTGAAAACAGAACTTTCCAGTCAGCAGTCCCCTAGTACAACGTTACATCGTCTAACAAAGAGCACTACACGATAGAAGTTCGACTAAAGCAATGAAATAGCAACTAGAAACTATTTTAATTCATAAAATAATTAATGAGTCTTGCTTTCATTACATCTTCGTCGAAAGTTTTAAACAGTAACACACTCAAGCACTTGAACGATCCTAAATAAACATGCTAAACAGGTGCACAAATAAATGCATTCTTTGCACATTCTGAGATACTTTGTAACCTTGAGCAAATACTCCTTTAAAAAATGTACATAACATCTATCACTATTATATGACGTAATTTCGAGGTTTAAACGTTACCGTATCATTAACGTAAGCTGTGGTAAGTCCATGACAGTTGGCGATAATACTAAATTTCCGAACAAGAGTAGATCTGCATTAGTTGGGAACATATGTACACAATTATTATTATTTCAAAATAAAATAGCTTATGGCGTATCAATTAAAACTGCGTTTAAAATTTATAACCGAATAAGATTTTTGAACTAGGCGCTACGGCGCACAGTAAAAATTCATCGGAATTTAAGAGAATGCATTATCATGATGTGATTGCATTATTGCTACTGTTATTGTTTCATGTGCATTTAGCATTTAGCTGAATTTACACGTAATCAGTTGTGTTATATCGAATGCACACATGTTTGCCGTTTAAGCTGTGTCGCAAATCAACAGTGTTAATATTGATGTAAACTACACCGAGATAAATACGAATGACATGCCTTAATATGGTTTTATTGCTTTTGAAATGAAAATTCGGCTCCATTATTGGCTGAAAGGTCTTTTGAGAAAATTGACTCGACACTGCCAATATTGATGTACAAAGTTACAGTAAACAGTATAAACTCGGACAAGAAACGTTAGTTCTGTTCGTGACAAGCTTGACATACAGCCAATACCTGCTTCGGTTCCGTCGATACCTCCAACTCACCGCGAACTGTGCGAGTGCTATAAAATGCCACAATGATTCCTTTTAGAGTCCATTACCGCCCTTATATCATGTAGCAGTTTTTTACTTCCTACGTCTTTGAGACATGTGTAGCTTTTATTAGAAAAAACTTTGCGAATTCATTGCAAACCCACCTTTTTTTCACTTATTCTTCATTAGCCATCCAGAAATACGGCGAAATTTTTGAAAAACTTTCAGGCAACTGCGTAAAAGACGACATGGAAAAATACATTTACAAACTCGGCAAAGCGGGAAGGTTGCTAACGTAAGGACAACGCATCATCGAGTTATATTTGATTTTATTGCCACGTTTGGCTTATAGTTGAACCTTCAGCCAACAAGAATGTGCTTGATGTTGCTGTCATCCATTTGAAAGTTACGAGGTGATTTCAAACAACCTTGAGAAACTCTACTTTCCCTAATATCTTAAGCGCACAAAACAGCAAACTTCTACAAAACTAGCTGCATATACTGCTAGGTTGGAAACATAAATATTCTTGTGAATTGTTATAATATTGCCCCATTTGTCGCTGAGAAGATGACGGAAACGGTGGTGTAAAGCAACAACACTAATGCAACAATAACAGTAAATTACGAGGGTGCAATATTTACTATAATGTTGATAATGCTATTTTGGTTTTCAAGAATTACCAAATTATATCTTCACTGTACTTCGCTAGAAACGATAAATTTTTACTCGCATCTACATAATTATACCGCTGTCTCACGAACTATTACAAAAACAATTGTAAAAAACTGCTTCAAATGCGTAAGTAGAATTTCCAAAATAACAACGAAACACAATGTCGACTCCCACTAAAATTAGCAGGTAGCTAACTTAGAGATAGCAATCACGTTCTGAGGTCTACAATTTGGGAAGTTTTAAGACGGCCTGCAAAAGTTAGATTAAATTTAAGTTTACATAAAATTTTCTTTAGAAAATAATACTTTTTCCATATTAAACAATTTGCCATTTCCATACAAAACTTGAATAAAATCGATACTCCAGACAAAGATCGAAAATTACTTTTTTCGCTCGCACTGCTCTGCTATGTCAGTTTAACCTACATTTTTGTTTACTTATAACCAAAATTGTAAATCATCTGGAGGCGGGGAGCTCATTCACATTCAATTAGTTTTCTTTAAAATTTACCATCAAAGTTTATAACAGCTAATTAATCTTAACATGTATCCACCCAAGTTTGTCTTCACGTTGTTTTACTACAGACATGAATAAACTCCCCTCCAAAAAAACCAGATCACCGGATTTGTTTATATTTTTATACCTCAGATAATTTTTAACTGACGGAATAAGCATTTCATACTGTTTAAAATATTGGTTTAAAATGATCTTATGTCATCTTTAATGGCAATTAAATGTATTTTTGCTGCTTTGGTGTAAGTTTAAAGTTCGTTATTCAGCAAAATTTGAAAGGATGGAAGCTGTAAAAACAGTTAGAGGTGGGAATACACACTATTAACTAAAGTTAAATGTATTTTTGATTTTTTTAAACTGAATATTTGTTATACATTTTACGTCTTTTCATTTTCCTATCTTTTTAATGAAGAAACGACCAGATTTTATGATTATTTTTACTATGTTATTAAGTAATTCTCAAATAAATATAAAATGCCTATTCAGTCATTGAAAAAATATCTGAGATCTAAAAATACAAAAAAATATGTGATGCGGTTTTTTTGGAGGGGAGTGTATTTACATCCACTTCAGAATTTGCTAATATTTGTATTGTATTAATTAATTAATTTGTATTTGCATTGACTTAATCCTATCAGATCACGCAATACTTTGCGGAAGCATGTAGTTACATTAGCTATCTTTCAAAACACTACAAAAATACTACAATTTTTACGACCTGACAGCGGCCATGGGTTATTTAATATTTCATTTAATAAAATATATTCACTTACTCTGTTTTTGTGTTTACAACCTAAATAATTGAATAAAACGTTGTGCATCTACTTCAAAAATTGCATACATTTAGTGATTATGAAGTATCTAAACATAGTACAAATATTTTATTTAGTTTTTGATTTAAATATGTATCGGTTATTTTTACACTCCTTAGTCGATATCAAGGAGATGGATTTTGATTTATTATTTAAGATAATTCACAGCTCATCAATAACTTGCTTTTTATATCTTCAGGACTATGTATCCCAACGATGAAAGTACCTTATCCTCTCTTTAATTTATGGGACGTAATAAAATTATGGTAGCGTGATTTGCTGCAATAGAAATTACTGAGTAGTGTGACAAATTATATACTTACCTTTTATGTATTTTTCCATCCAGAAATTGGTCCTTGAGTGTTTTAAGATATGTAAATCATACTTTTCTAATTGGCTGACAGTTGACAGCCATCATAAATAAACCTTATAACAACCCATAATGGACAACAACGCTAGCACGTAGTAATAATCTCGGAAGTAAAGGAATACATAAGATTAATATTACACGTATAATTTTTTTGATTGTTTATAACGGAAATACCCAACCATTCAAAAGTTACAAATAAGGCAGTTCATAAAGTTGTTTTCAAAATATTTTTTCAATTCTTCAGAGGTCCTTACCAGCGACGATTTTTTTTAGAATTTCGAAGTAATAATAAAAGTCCACTGTGCAGGAGATTATTAAAAAATAGCATTTTATGTTTATTTAATAAAAAAAAAATTATATCAAGAATCAAATAAAATTGCAAATGTTAAGCTTATATATGTAGAATTAGAGTAATATAACTTTTGATTCTAGTTATGTTTGACATCGATGAATAACCCAGAACAAATATAACATAAGGAATCTATTTGTTTTCACAAAAAAGAAAACCCATCTTGCAAAGAGTGTAAACTATCTGAAATCTTCTATTTTGAAATTATTAGGTATATTATTCTTTTAAGTTATAATCCACTATACTTCAGACAATTAGCTTATAATTTATAGATTTATTTTAAGTCATCAATTTAATTTAAATTTATCGGATTTGACTCGATTGCCATTGAATCTCTTTTCATTTAAATATAAAACAATGAAAAATTAACCTTAAAAATCAAACAAACTAACATAATTGGAGTTACATTTTAAAAACATAACCTCAAATATTTGTTCTTCATGTTACATGTTACACATAAATATCGATATACGTTTACTATTTACACATAAAACGTTCACTGTTCCACTTTCATCTATTTATTTCTGTTAAATATAGTATTTTCAAAAATTATCAATTGTAATTTCAGAAATTGATTTAAAACAGCAAAATAAGACAAAAGTCAAGAATAATATGTTTTCAATAGACTTTTCTATGGATAAAAAGAAAAATCACAAAATGATATTCGCAATTTACTACCTATTTAATTACTTCTTTACATTAACTCCTTATGTTACGTAAAAAAATATATAAAACACAGGATTTTATGAATGAACAAATGAAAATCAAATAATGGTATAACGAGAGACTCTTAAACAGAATGAAAAGTTCTGGTAAAAATTTCAAAAAAGTGTATATCGAAGAAAT
>QDEB01004057.1:0-19760 GCA_004193795.1 Asbolus verrucosus | reverse complement strand
TGAATTGATATGTGGTAAGGACTTTCGTTAAATTTGACGTCTATTTCTTTTACTTGTATCGGTTGGTATAACAACGTATGTTTTAAAACAATTTTTTAATGTTTAGGTAACTAAACGGTAACTTTCATTGTGTCAGTCTGATAAAAAATTTAAATAAAACTATAAATTCGCTGCGATCAAAATGTAGTATATCATTTAAAATATTGTAAAAAACGTCATTACTTTGTTATTATAGAAAAGTCTTATAGAATAAGGTAGATCGAATTTTTTTTTTTCCTAAAACTCCCATAGTGTTTTGAATTCAGAATTGTAGAGTATATACTGTATTAAATGTAACTTCAAAGTAAATAATAACGTTGCTCGCATCAAAACGAAAAAGTAAAAAGTTTTCCCATTTTACTAAGTTTTTAAAGCATATTTTAAATTGTCTAGTCGCATAAAACTTTACAATTTCAACTATCTCTTTCTAATGCATACTATAGTGAAACCACTTTAAATTGTACTTCTGTTAATTTGACTGATGAATTTNNTAGGAATTTGCCAGATACTCGTAGATACTTTTAAAAAGTTGTACAACATTTCAGGTTTTGTCGTACATTTCAGACTTACAGATGAAAAGACGATCTAATGCAAATAGTTTGTTTTATGATTGGTAGTAAAGTTTACAAACTGCAAGTTGATAAGACAACAAATAATTATCTCTTAAGAAGGACATTGTATAGGATGTAAAAGGTCGTTGCTATTCACTGAAATGCAGGGTCGGTCTAATTATGCCACTTTGTTATCTTTCTCTGCGTAGATGTCGTATAAGGCGATATGTGGCATAAAAGATTTTTCATAAAAGTATTTGAATCATTCATTCGTTATATAGTACAAATGTTGATATTTTTTAAGTTAATTTAAAGTATCTGTTTTCTTATTGAGGTTGAACTGTTCAGATTCATTTTGTTTTAAATAAAATAAACATTTCATACCATTTCAAATATCACATCAAAACGTATTGCAAAGAAGGGAAGTAATGCAATCTTGGAAAAATATTTATTTTGTAAGTAATTGGGTCTCCGGTCGCGTTAATGGATAAAAGCAGTAGATACGAAATGAAAATGTAATTTAAAAAAATCTCTCACGTCGGAAATACTCCGCTTCTTAGTTATTTGAAACGCGAAGTAGTTGCAGGAGATGCTAATGTTTCCAGATTAAAATTATGAGAGGACAGTCACAGGAGAGAAGGATTGATGGTTGTTTTTGAAAGTTGAAGTAGCAGTTAATAACAGTAATGGGATGTTGGTGTCGCGTTTGACGCATCGCGGTATCGAATATACCTATATTAAGATAATGAATCGTCCGGTAAATAGGGCGTAGGCAGTTATTAACCTAACAGCATTACCGCCGACGTTCGCTCTTGACGTAAGCCTCTGATGTTGTCGTTTTTCAGCCAAGAAACTCCCCAAAAACGAACAAGCGACGGCCCAAGGCGGAAGCGGCCAAGGCAGGAGACTGGTAGAGGGCGACACGGGCGCCAAGGCCGCAGGCAACTGCTGCAAGTGATGGCCCCTCCCGCCGCCCGGGTTTGTGTCTTTAATTCAGCGGAAGGGACTGGACTGTGCTCGTGCACTTTAGTGATATATAAGTGTAATAAAAGCCCTTTTATTAATACTGTTGCAACACTCATACAAAGTACACTGTCACTTATTTCTTAGGACCAGATCCTAATCAACTCGGTTACATTTCGTCTCTGATCGATTTTTATAATTTTAATTTATAGCAAGATTAACAATTACAAAAAGAACGCTCTTGTGATAATGTTTTTCCTTTTATATAGTGCTGTTTACAAGTCGATATTTGACAGTGTAGAATTGGATTGACGAAATTCTAGCACCCTCTCCCAAAAAGTGTAATTAATTTAAATTCTAATTTACTTCAGTAAGTGCAATTATTCATTCTGTCACACAGCTTTCCCAATCAGATTTTGTCAATCTAATTTGTTGTAAACTATTAACGGTTTAAAATTTATACTTGAATGGAGTGTAAGTTGTAAATCTCTTAAACTACGTGTATTTTATTAGTGTTTTTCAAATTATCTAAAGTATGTTTCATAACAGTTTTTGAGTCCATGCAGTTTGATATAAGAGAATAAATTGACACTATTGACAGTTGCTGTGGTGTTTTGAAATGTACTTTCTGAACATGATGCATGACTGGAATTTTAATTTTAGTATAATGGTGAAATATTTTTTTTAATGAAAAAATTTAGCAGAACTGCTCATAACTGTAAGAGTAGGTCATGTGTCATTACAGTCTTGCATTCAGTCAAGACTTGCGCAGCAACCAGCCGGCAAGTCTTTATTGATCTAAGACTTTTAGTCCTACATTCGTATATATATATATAATTTAGTAGATGTACAATGTAGTAAGGTGGTTGTACAGATTTTAAAATGAGGAAACTAATATCGTATGGTATGGATGTCTCTTTATCCATGAGTATCACTGTATTATATTTGAATATAATTAAATTTATTATTATTATTAATTATTTTATTTGCTTGCTTATATATGGTTATCATTATTCTGTATGCACAGAAACAGATTGTACAGGAAGTAAATCATACTCAATAAAGTTATTACAATACAGCCCCGTTTTTCCATCAAATTGACGTGTGAATGACGCTTAATGTCAATATCACCAGTGTGAACGACACTTCACGTTAATCAAAAAAATTCAATATGGTTGTTGTGGCTAGCTGGCTCTACTCTCCGGTCTTTGATTGATAACCAATGGACCGGACGAAGGCGCCCCTCCGGAATCCGTGCGAGGGGGCCTAAATCTATTTTCGTCCCTGCAATGAAACGTAGTAGGTCTAAAAATAGTGGGGAAATAAAGCAAGCTGCGTCCACATACAACGTCAAAACATGACGTCTATTTTACACCATTAAATAAGTTGAGAAAGAAAATTACAAATTTTACGTTTCAATCGAATCTGTGTGTCTTAATATCAAAATCTGACGACCCCTCAAGCCTGCACTTGTCTTGCAATGACGACTACTTGCCTTTGCCCCGCATTATCGTCAGGTGGAAGTTATGGAGAAGAAGAAACTTTGGAAGCAATGAACAAATTTCGCAAATTCTATGAAGACAAACTGAGAGAAATCGATATTGAAGGTGGCGGCGACTGTCTCGAGGTAAATTCACACTTTTTTTCATTTTCTTGATATTTCCAAAATCTCGGTGGGTGTGGCCAATGTTCTTGACACATTTAACCGACCCCACTGCCCCCTATTTCAAAGGCGCCAAATTCAAATTCCAGCTCAAACTCAAACTGCAAGAAAGATGGATCAAGGATTTGACGGAACAAACGGAGATGATGGCCAAGATTGTGAAAGAGTTGGAAGAAGAAGCAACCGCCAGGGTACGAATGCTGGAAGACAAATTGAGACAGACTTCGAAAGCTGCTTATGAAGTAAGTCGCGTTTAACAACTAATTGCGTTATTTAGCGGTGCGATTTATTACCATCCGCGTTTTCGGACGGTTTACTTGTCCTTTCCTCGCCTCCAGTGAAATCCTTTTTTATCCAAAAGTACTGTTTCGAGAAGCGATACAACGAAGATTTTTCTGCAGGTGATGAAAAGGTATCAAACGTACAATATTACCCACAATTTAGATGAACCTTTCCAGAAAGTTTTTTACGTGGAGAACGACCTGAAGAACCTCCTGGAATTCATCAGGCGCATTCGAGACGACTGTAAATGGAGTATCGATGGCTTGCAGTTTTATGACGTCACCTACAATGATTTGTTTGGTAGGGAACAATCTTGTGAATGTGACGAGACTCCAAAGTAAGACCCAGTTTATTTATATTTTTATTTAGGATTCAAAAGTTTGCAGAATGTAGCGAAATTTTCTTGTAGGGATGCCATTGTGGTTCCTGTGTCCAATGGCTTGGACTCGAAAAAGGTAGGGAAATCGCTCAGGATGACTTTACAAGTTGTAGAAAATTCTAACAAGGACACATGTTGCCGTTCTTGTAAACGTTGTCGACGTTGCAGGCGGTCGAGTCCTCGCCGCCATTCTAGTCCTTATCAACGGCCTTGTAGCCCTTGTCCTCCGCATAGCCCTTGTCGGCCTTGCAGTCCCTGCCGCCCTTGCCGACATTTCAATGCTTGCTCCTCTTAGATTTTTACATAACAATTGTAACCCTTTAGGCCCCAAATACATTCTTTCTCACTTGATGTGTTTTTATTAGATATAGATTTCATTTTTGCAACACTTCAATTTGCCAAATTGTTGTCGGTTTAATTTTTTTCTGTTCATTTTAGGACACTTCATGCAACACGGAGATAGAGTAAGTAATTATGAAGCATTTTCCAGGGAGATACAAAAAATGTTGTTTGTTTAAGGAACTCAGAGTTTGAAGAGATTCTAAAGAAGAAGGCGGAAGAGTACGAAGCTTTAAAACAGGTGAGTTTTTAAAATCATTGTAACATGCTTCAGTGCTGTTTTTGTGCAGTCGATGTTGGATATGAGAAGTGCCCTCACTGAAGAAGTGGCTTGCAAACATGACATGATTTCGGCGCTGAAGAAGGATGTGCAACAATTGGAAGAGAGGTGTCTGCAAGCGGACAAACAAACCGCGTTTAAAGATGACATCATTAAGGAATTAAGAAAAGAAATTAAACAGTTGAAGCAACAGGTGAGTGATCCTAGCCCGTCAACCAATCCCAATTTCCCACCTCTTTTTCTTAGATGTCTTGTAATGTCCCCTTCAAACAGTTTAAGAATAACAGAAGCAAAACTGTGTTTACCACTATAAGACATGGTTTTAATACAGAAAAACCCAGATTTTCAACGGTAATTTTCGTTAACGAAAACAAAAATGACAAAGAAAAAAATCTTAATAAATACAAAAGTGAAGAGAAGAGGAAATGGAACGACCACAAAACAGATCCGAGTAAATCTGAAAATGATTTATTAGACGGTCATTTGAATGAAGTTCCTGTCAAAGAAAAATCAAAATTTACCATGACCAATCTTAATAAAACATTTAATACACCTGGTGCCCGCAGTCTTAATTTGGCTAAAGCCAGAACAGACAATTTCATTTTGTGATTTTTTTACGTTATTAGTTTAGTTTTTACAATTACATAACAATAAAATTGAAAAATATTTCACATGTTTCATATGTTTTTTTGGCGTCAGAATCGTTGACAAGTTATAATTAAATAATTTGCAGGAACAGTCGCTGGTTAAATATCAAAAAGGGAAACGCGCAGATACTTTGCAAAAAATTCTCGAACGTTTGAAAAATATGAAGAAAAAATTAGAGAAACATTATCTTCGACGTAAATTAACAGAAAAGAAAATAAAAGCCTTGGAAGAAGATAATTGTGCGAAAAATAAATTACTGTTAAATCTTTACAATGTGATCAAAGCTTTGTTAAGTAAATTGTCGGTGGCAGAAACTAATTTGAAGGTGAAAAATGAAATTCTAGAACCTGTAACATTTCATCAATTTTATTTTCTTCGAGTACTATAATATTTAATCTTGCAGCAAGAAAAATCTGTAGTGCAATTTGACAGTGAAGATTTAAAAGGGGACATCACTAAGATTCTGGAACTAAAATTTGAACATTCAGTGTTGCTGGTTTTATTAAAAAAACTTTAATTTGTTTTATTTTCGCTTGATTTTTAATAAATAGTTGAACTTTGTGTGTTGTTTATTACTCATAAAATAATAAAATTTCATTTCCAAAATTTAACTTTCATGTGTTTTGCGGAAATCACAGCGTTTTTAATTTGTTTTCTTGATATGTCCGTAGTTGAAGAAGGAAAACGCAGAAAAAAAATCGGAGGAAGTGGAGAATCTTGAGAAGAAACTACAAGCTGCTGAAGATAAAATACGCCAAATGAAACCACGCGTGAGCAAAATAACGAGGTACTTTTTATAAACTGTAAAAAATAATTCTTTTTTTTAGGTGATTATGACAACAGCATGGACCGCAATGGACGATTTGGTAAGTTAATAAAGACGCATTGTTATTTCATAATAATACAGATTGCATGATTTACAGTCGGACAGGGAAAAAGAATTGGAAGATGAAATATGTCGCCGCCAGTGTGAAGTAGAAGAGCTAAAATGCAAATGCAGCGACCTGGAAAAGGCTCTGGAAAGCTCGCAGGCAAGAGCCGAAAATTTGCAAAAAGCGGTAAGTCCGAAAAATGCACGCTTGTAATTCTTGGTCGCTTCGCTTGAGCTTGTACTGATTTTGTCAACGTTATCGTTAGGTGGATTTATATTTAAATTCGATCAACGTCCTTGAAGCGTCGGAAGAAAGGGCCAGAATCGAGGTATACAAGTTTGATGTTGCCAAAACCGATTATCCAACAATATTTTCAGATCGAACAGCAAAGAGTTACTATTGTCAATCTCCAAGAAGCTTTAGTTACCGTTAAGCAAGAGTTGGACGAGATACGACAAAAAAATCAACAAGATGTGAGTGTTGGTTGGGCTGCACGCTGGTTTGGGACTTCGACTCCCGCCCCCAAATCTAATACGAAATCTGTGCATGATGTTTGAATTATTCATTTATGGTGTGTATTAACTCGTTGCATGTTGATCACCTGGTGCCAAAAAGACGTAGGCTATGTGGCGGGAATTCTAAAATTTCCATAAAAATTTCTAACCCCGCAGTAGTAGTAATAATAGTCGTAGTAGTACAAAGTGATTTCAGTTTCAATTTTATATAAGGATAAAGTGGTATTTTTGGTACTTGTTAATTGTAACGTATCGTTAAAAATAAAATACCTCTAGTTACCACTTGATGCGACAATATTTTCTGCATCATGTGTCGTAGATAGTTTCGGCTGTCAGCCTAAAATTNNTTTATTACACATATGCTGGGCGTAACGCATTTATGCCCATTTGCATATTTATGACTGCAACTCCCTCTCTCTTTCGACCTCTTAATCTGGTTCCACACATAAAATCTATAAAAAGATCTTCTAAAAAAAGTAAATATATCTAAAAGACAATTTTATTTCGGAATCAACATCGAGAGATGCTTTTCATCTAAAAACGGATTATTTCATTTTAGAAATATTATTTATAACTTTATAAATAAACACTTACTTTTTGGGGAATCATTTTCTACAAGAAAAAAAAAAATCCTTGTTATAATAATTGTGGTCATGTTCAGTGATGATCTGTTGAAGTATCCTAATTTTCACTCACCATGGGCAACATTTGGAAATCATGGAAACAAAATTTAATTTAAATTTTTAAATTATTTATTTATCTACATTTACAGTTGTTCGCATTTTGTATTGTTCGCCGGCACCAGATAGAGATCTAAAAGAAACTGACATGTTATTTAACACATTACTTGAAGAAACTTGAAAATTTTCGTAACACTGGGCACGTGCAACAAACTCTCGCACTCGATTTGGTACATATTATGTGTAGAACATTTAAAATTCTTAGACCTTCCTTTATTGTGTATATTTAATGTTTAGTTTCTTGGTTAAATTAGCAATTTTATATTTCACATTTAATTCGTAAATGAAATCGTTTATTACACATTCTCTTACTATATCAGATTCACGGTTAAAATCAAATTATCCTTTGACTGTGTTATTACTAATATATTACTATCATATATTGTTACCATTTTGGGGTTGTTTAGCACCTGTGCTAATACGCAACTGATGCTTTTGTATAGTCATACATGCAAGTTGTTTTTTCAATTTAGTTACGTGATTTTACACTGCGTAATTTTTTATCGTGTATTCGTAAATCGGTTTTATTTGATTATATATTCGTGATATATTCATTACAGAAGTGAAAACTTACGTCCTATTTTAGTAATAGAACGCTTTTCATGCTCAACTGGTTCTTAAATTTTTAATTTTTCTTCCTAATTCATTTTAATATTGTTAATTAAAATTAAAATAAAATTTGCAAAAATAATCAGAACCGAGGAGAGTAAAATTATCGCAGCGTATTACATACCATTAAAACTCACACAACAATCTGAGCTCCAGCAATTCAGAAATAATTACAAATCTTTTACTTGGGATGAAAAATTAAAGAATTTCAGTAAAGTAATTCAAATAAATGATCGTAATTTTGTCACTGAATATCTCAATTTAACTGTAAAAAACTTAACCAAGACAGACTTCAGCAGAATAAAGGTATTCTCTAGGTAAATATAAGGCGAGAATCGTTTGGTATTAAGATTACAAGAAAAGCAAAAATGAGAACAATCTCAAACAAAATAGAACAAGCGAGAATAATTAACAACAAACATAAACTAAAAGATAAAAAAAAACAATTCACTAATACAGAATATAAAAGAGGAGCCGTAACAGCGCTGTTTGACCCTAACAGACACAATTAAAGTATAGATGAGGAAGCAGATAAACTAGACAATAACTCTTTGAAAACGTTTCTAGAATAAATGGATAAACTGCTAATTTATTTCTTCAGCACTTAATTATGGCCGTCTGTGAACTGTATAGAAGGTGCTAATAATAAAATGAATGAATATAAATTAGATAATTATAATAATTATGATCCTAAAAAACTGGCAGAATTAAGAAACAAAACGGTAGTAATACCTTCAAGTATGTATTGATGATGTGAATAAGAGAACTCTAAAAATATTTGACACATACTAAAAATAGCAAAGCGATAAGTTAAAAATTTATTGGTAAGCACGTGAAACGAATCTCACAATATTTCTTAAAATATAAATATTTGTTTAAAAAGTTGGAAATAATATTTCTATAATAAAATAATCGGTTTTTTGATTCTGAAATTATTTCAGATAAATTCATTTTTTGTAGATGTTTGTGTGGGACGAGTTATTTTTATGCTTATTTTTGCGTTGGGAATAATTGGAGTGTTTAATCCCAGAACAAAATCGGAAAATCCTAAAATTGATGCGAAATATAATAAATAAACCTTACCTACCTTATGTTTATAGATGAAATACAATTGGGACGAAAAATCTTTAAGAAAGTTACAGATGGTCAAATTAGTTAAAAAGGGCTCAAAATAGATCAAGAAGATGACGAGAGAGGGGGTTGTAGTCATAAATATGCAAATGGAGTAACAGGGTTACGCTCGGCATATGTATGACTACTTTTATTTATTAACTTATTTATTTATTTATTGAAATATGTCCAACTTTCTTGCCTTTTAATGTTTAAAAAAAGACACTAGATATAAGAATTTAATTCTGTAAATAAGCTTTTATAAGAGTTGTACGCAATAAAACTGATTTCATGATTCGGATATAACATTGTTTTTCATAAATTTTTGGCATGTTTCGCACATTTTTCAAGTAGCAAGGCGGCATGTAAGTGATTTGTAATTATACCACTTCTCTTAAACTGTATTCACTTATTTTAATTTTAGGTCGAAAGTCAGCAATTTTTAGTGAATGTCCTTTCCGCCAACTTAATAGATTTAGAAGACAGAAACGAAGCACTTGGGATGGAATTATCACTGTTAACGAAATCCTATAAAAAGCTCCAAGACTGCACTTTTGAACTGGAAGTTGAACATTTTAATAGCTTACAGGATATAGCAATTTTAGAAACACAACTTCATAAATATCAAAATGAATTTAGAAGTTTAGAGGTAATATGCAAGAGAAAAGCACGCTTAAGCCTTGTAGAAATGCTTTAGATTTTTTTTCCGTTTACACTGTGTCACAAATCAGTTTAGAACTCACAGTGTAAACTTGTTTTTTGTTTTATTTTATTCGTATTATCATAATTTCCGCTTTAGGACTCGAAATATGGAACAAGGAGCGAAGTGAAGAAATTACGTCAGCAGAAACGTTGTTATGAACATGCTTTGGAATGTTTTAGAAATGAAATGTCAGTGATGTCTGAACAATTAATTCATTTACAAGAAATACTGGTAATGATTTTGTTTTTATTGTGTAACTTTCATCAATATTTTCTTTCTTTAGAAATTATCGAACCAGTCGTGTAAAGAAGAAAACGGTCAATTGTACAAAGCCATTGTTGACTTGCAACAAATATGTGATAGGTTACAAGTTCAATTAATAGAAGCAGAGAAGAAAGTGCTTGTAGAAAATCAAATGAATCAGCTTAAAGATCAAAAAATTGATGAGCTTCAATTAATCATAGGCCAAAAAAATGCTGATTTGAATGTTCACGATGAGGCAATCCATGATATGAAATTAAAGCTTGAGAATGCTGTCATTGAGAACCATGAACTTCAAAATACAATTGTGTCTTTGAACAGTACAATTATGCAATTGCAATGTGCCCTAGCGTCCAGAGATGGAGTCTGTAAGTCAAAAAGTACTGTAGGTAGAAAAAGTATGTCCAGTTTCAAAGATGATCTCGAGAAAAGAGATAGGAAATATGAAAAACTTCAAATGGATTACAAAGCTCAATATGAAATGCTGAAGGCTTTACAGAAAGAATTTGATAAAGTGAAGGAGAAGGATAAAATGAAAACGAAAGCGTTAAAACGTCAAGTAAACCGATAAAAATCAAAATCAGACAATTTGTGAGTAATTAAGTTATTTTAGAATGAAGCACTTCAAGAAAAATTGGTTTCGAGTGAATCAAATAATCAACATTTAATTGAAGAACTTGGCAGCTTACGAGATCAAACAACCCAGATGGCTCAAAGAGATTGCTGCAGAGAACACGAAATGGTCCAAAACAAACAAATTATTTTGGAATTAAGACAAACTGTAAAGTTTTTATGAAGTGATTGCATCTTTGACTGACTAATTTATATTTCAGTTGATTGAATTGAACGAAAGCTTGGCCGAAAGCGAATTGCACCAGACGGCGTTAGCTGAGGTATTTCAAAAGAAAGTACACGAAGATCGCCAACAGGAAGATTTGTATTTGAGCTGTCGATGTGAAATCGCTTTATATAAAAAACTCATGGAAGATTTTAAACAATCGGTTTGTTTATTACTCCCATTCGTCACTTTTTTAAAAGTTTTTGTTGTTTTCTAGTTTGAGGAAGCAAAGAAAAATCTCACAGATATGAAAATACAAAACAAATCCTTAACCGAACAACTGAAACACAAAGAGAATAAACTGAATGAAATGCAGAAGAAATTGGCAAAAAAAGAAAAAGAAATATCTCAAAATTTCAAAGAAATGGCGGAAAAACTGAAACGTTCTCAAGAAGAGGAAAAGCGCTTGTCTGAGTTTATAGAAAATTTGAAGGGTGAAATACAGAAAAGAATTGCGCATAATAATGAGAAAGATGTCAGAAGGCCAGGTTTTTGTCCCTGTAATAAAATGGAAAATTTTCCTTACGACGACATAGACGGAATGGCTACCACTCACGAAGAAATTGCATCTCTGAAAATAGAAATTAAGAGGATGATCCAAAATCAGCTCGCGTTAAATAACGAGGTTTGAGATTTATTTCTTAAAGATGTCGTGTCTCACAAATTGTTTCAGAACGACAAACTTCTCAAGCAGGTGACTTGTTTGCAAACAACAGTCACCACACTCGAGGGAAAAAATTGCAATTTGAAACAAAAAGTAGAAAAGGCACAATTAGAAAATCAAAAATTGAGAGAAAACAACAAGCAATTATCACGTGAAAAGGAAACATTCGCTCAAATGGTTAGAAATCTAGAAATAGAATTAGCAGAAACACGAAATTGTCGTGATGATGTTTGTGAAGAAAGCAGACATGTTGTGAATAACGTCAAAGCTTGGTTAGAAGAGCAAAAAAAAATCAACAACAAAGTGAAAAAGAGAGCCCAGTGCTATTGTGATACTATCACAAAACTTAAGCAAGAAAATGCGTATGTTTTCTAACAGATTTTGATACAATATTTAACAGTTAATTTTTAGAAGTCTTTTAAATCGATCAGCAGCGGCTCCTCCCACTGTCAAAAGCAACAGACCCATTAAAAATTATACCTCTTTGGTACCACCGCCACCAACGATTGAGTGTCAAAGTCCTTGGTGTTTAGATTCTCAAGGCTTGGACAGTCCGAGGGATAGTCCATCAAGTTTTTTAACCTGTAGCATCGAAGAGTGGTATTCCCCCAATTACAGGGTAAATAGTGACATTATTTTGGCTTTTGGCTTTCATACTCTATTTAATTATTTTAGGATGAAACTGATTTTGAAACTGACCATGAAGAAGAATTCGTTAACAGACTTGAAGCTGTCACATTGGAAATGAGGAATAACAACAAAAAGTGGAAGGACAAGTACAAGCAAGATTGCGAGTGTGTAGTGTCGAAAGATAACAAATGAATTCACTTATATTCAATACAATTATATTCTGTACCTTTTTATTTATATTGTACTTTTAGATTCCGTAGATTTTATACTTTTGTAACCGATTTATATATGAAATATATTGTCGAAAAGTAAAAATAACAATTTTTTAATTTTTTCCACCCTGTCAAAAGACTATCAGATACGCCACTGTTAATACATTATATTGTGATTAATGGGCAACCACGTGACTTAACCTCACTTTTTATTAATTTGTAAGTGTGATTATATGAGAATTTAACGAAATATGGACTACTAAACCTCAAGAGAAAATGGATTTGAATTGTTTAAATACAATAGATTGCCAACAAGGTGCCGTAAGAGCGGTCCGCTTCAATGGTAAATTTCTAGGTTATGTGTAGATTTTTCAAATTTTGTAAATAAAAATTGTGTTCCAGTGGATGGCTCCTATTGCATGACATGTGGCTCAGACAAGAAATTGAAATTATGGAATCCTTACCGTAGTTTACTTCTTAAAACCTACGGCGGACACGGCAATGAAGTGTTGGATGCTTGTGGCTCTTGTGATAGCAGCCAAATCGTGTCATGTTCTGCAGATAAATCTGTTATTATATGGGACGTATCGACTGGACAGCCTTTGCGAAGGTTGAGAGGACACGCATCTTCGGTCACTTGTGTTAAATATAATGAAGAGTCTTCAATAGTAGTTTCGGGCAGTTTAGACAACACAGTCATGTGTTGGGATGTTAAATCGCGTAACACCAACCCTATACAAACCCTTAAAGAAGCCAAAGACTGCATCACATCAATACAAGTGACTGATCACGAAATTTTAACAGGATCAGTTGATTGTTCAGTCCGTAGATATGATTTAAGAAATGCAAACTGCTATGCTGACTTTGTTGGTGCTGCAATAACTTCAGTTAGTTTTTCACACGATGGACAGTGTATTTTAGTTGGTTCAGCCGATAACACAATTAGATTGCTAGATAAAAACTCTGGGGAAATGTTGGGAGAGTAAGTGTGTTCTACCTTTCAAAATATTTTTTTTATTTTTTCTATTCATTTTAGATATGTAGGGCATAGGACTGACGATATGAATATAGAAAGTGCCATAATAACAAGCGATAATCACGTTTTGTCAGGTTCTATCACAGGAGAATTATTCTGTTGGGATTTAGTCAATGGAAATGTTGTTCAAAAATACACACACACTCCTAAGAAAGTATTAAATTCTCTTAATGTGCATCCCACACAAGACATCGTCCTGACTGCCTCTGTACAAACAGTAAAGGTGTGGGGGAAAGCTGAAAGTGTCAACATTGAAAAAAATCCGGTAAATGTATGAATAAATCTGTATAATTTCCTAAAAAAACAAGCAATAACAAGTTTAAAACTAATATCTACATAACAATTTTAAATATGTTAGAAACATTGTAAACATTCTCAGAAAACATAGTGTTAGAAAAAAATCACAGCACCACATGTGTTAGTTCGATTATTTAACAAAAAATTTATATAGGAATATCATGATAGGAATCCAAAAAGACCAAACAGGAACTTTTCAGTTCTTTACAAGTTTTTAATAAAATAATTTAAAGTAAATAAATTAAAATAAATAAAGCGAATGCAGACTGCAGTATTTGATGATTATTATTGACTGAAAATTTTAAAATGCCCAAAGTTCAAGTGACAAATTTTATTTTGTTCAGATGTTTTGGCAATCATCCAGTCAGTATCAGTAAATAAAATCAATAAAATTTCTTAACAGAAAGATATCATTGAGTGTTGTAAAAATATATTAAGGAATTTACATAATTTAAAATGATTTCTCCAGAAATATGTGGTTAAATTCAGTTTTCTTAAGTATAAAGTTCGAAGTTGCATGTTGACCAAGGCTTAAATAAGAACAATATCTGACAAATGTAATACATTGTTTTAGTATAATAACTACATCTTGATGTATTTCGAGTGTTTTTTTTTTAACACTCTTATATTACTAATCTTGGAATTAAAAAACAATTTTTTTAGATTGAATTTGGCATACTTGACATTTTAAAATTTATTGAATAATTATTTAGGTTTAGTTCTTAAAGAATATTTTACCAGAGTTGCGAGTTACTCAAACTAAAATACAGTTTATCCCTTTTATTTTTTAATTTATCATCTTATATAAAGGGTTGCACTAATTAAATAAATCTGAAAAAAAAATCACCAAAATAATGATAATATTAACCAGAATAACTATAAAAATTGATTCATTTTTGTTTTTGAAGTATAAACAAATTAAAAGTGCCCAATCATGTTTTTTAATCATTGGAAATAAACCGGGTGTAAACGAAACTTCGCTCACCCTCATTTTTTCCTGTATTAAGATATTCAATCAAAATTTTCGGCAGTCGGCATGTAGGAGCCCATCTTTTGACGTAAACTAACATTTTTTTCAGTTTCGCCGAAACGGCCAAAATTTCTCATTTTAAATTAATTTTAATATTTTCAAATTCTAAACAAATTTCTGAGTCCAATAGTATTCTTAAAGCGCCTTTTTGACACTAAAGTTTTTGATTTTAAAATTTAATTAAATGTAAAATCGAAAAAATAAATCTCAAATTTTACATGTAAAATTTATTTTTCTAGAAGCCTTAAAAAAACTCTCAAATGTTTTTTTCAAATNNATATTAGCTGTTAACAATCCACAAATTCAAAAAATCGTAATGGGCTATGTAAACTTAAATTAGCAAAATTAATGAAAATAAAAAATAATTAGACACCTTAGTAGCAGGTATTTAATTAATAATTGAAATATTAAATTAAATTAATTAAATCAACAGCATATTAATTTTTCCATTTTAGGGTTTGTTCAACTTTATCAGTTTATCAAACTTTTGATATATTCTAGAAGAGTAAAATACAAGCACAACTTAATAGATTACCACTACTGGACTGTCAGACTAATTTGTTATTTTCATTCAATAAAATGTGGTTATCACGATTTTTCGAAATTGTGTGATGTGACAGTTCTAATAAACTTTTATTGAATATGTGGATATTTGTGATAATATTCAATTTCCAATAGCATTCACAGTTGCCTTTACTTTTTTTTTAGATGAATATAAACGTGATTTGCTATTCAAATAATTATTTTTTACTGTATCAGGTGTCACAAAATGATTTTAGTGACGGTGTGAAACAAAAAAAATCAGACTTCAAATTCTTCAAATTCAACAGACTAATATGATAGATAACGTATATTTCCGGAATCTTGAGAAGCAATCATAATAGATCAGTTCAATCAAATATTTATACTAATTTTTGAAAGAGAGTCAAAAATGCATTAACATCGCATGACATTGTTTTGAAAAATTAAATTGTGTGGAGTATATTCCAGAATAATTAACAAACCTAGCTAATTATCACACATATTTAAGGCCAGTATTCTTATGTAATGTATGTATTTTATTTGTTGTTAGGGGCCATAATATTGCGAAAATATAAATCATACAATATCTGTTTACCTAATTTCCACAAAAAAGTTAAACAATTTGGAAGAAAAAGATTCCTCCTAGAATTTTTTATTGGTTGAAAACGAATAAGAGTAGGTAAACAATCTCATTTAAATGTTAGAAATATGTACGTCAATTATGCCGATTATTAATTAAATTTTAATAATCCCTGTCATGTTTAACGTTTCACCATTTCTAAAACATTTTTAATAATAAATTTTTCATTAAGAAACGCCAAACTACAATTTTAACTTTATTGTCTTATTTATTGGTTGGCTCATTATAAATCAATTTTATATTTTGGGAAACATCATTTTTTCATGTAACCGTTTGTGCTGCATTATGAAGACATAAAATAAATAACAATTTACGTAAGTTCCGAAAATTTGGAAAACCAAAAAAATGGAATTTCTATTCGCAATTGCCGAAAAATTTAAAGACTTGTAGTAATTGATGCCTTAATGGACAACAGCGTCCTTTTCACCAAAGTGCGCAAAAATTCATAAATTTGGTGAAAACCTCTCGGTGCGTATGGCGAAAAGAACGCATGACAGTCTTTCAAACGATCAATTCGGTTCTTTTGTCACACCTTAAAAGATTTGGCACTGGCCAATCTGGTTAAAGCTTCAGCAGCATCCAGCTCCTCCCTCCCATGGATTTGATAGAGTTGAGAAGGTGGCGCCACCACAGTCTTCTTTTTCTTTTTCTGGTTTTTGGAGAAGGTCCAGTGGAGGTAGTTGTTCTCACTTGGTCGGAAATTGACAGCGCTTTCTAACCACTTGGAAATCATAGACGGTTTCGTCATTTCTTCATCGACCTTCGTTTCGTTGTATTCCGGTTTCTGACAGTCGCGCAAGTATTTCTCCATGATGTGGTTTTTGTATTTGTTGGTGGACTGACTGAAGGGGTTCGGTTCGGTTTCGGTTTCCGTCGTGGAACTGATGAAGTAACATTGGTTCTGGATGTCGTTGTTGTTGGTGGGGTGTTCGGTGAAAGTTGTATAGCTGTGATCCGGTTGATTGGTGGTTTCTTCCGGTTTCTCATAATCGCAGCCGGAACTGGTTTCCGGTTCTTCCCAAATGCTATCATCTGAACAAATGCTGAAGTGTTCGACATTGCCTTGCACTTGACTGTTATAGGATTTGATCAAGTCGCCCCAGGTTTTGCGTTGGGGCTCTTTGCCGGCGTTTTTCAGTTTTCTGCGCCAGTTAGCAAACCAGTTGCACACCTGGAAAGTGATCGATCTTACAAACGGTTTAAGGGATGAATTTTTGTGAACCTACCTGTATATAAGTCAGTCCTGTTTGTATGGCAAGATTTTTTTTCTCGTCCCTGTTAGGATAAGGGTTTTCTCTTCTCCTCACTAGCCAGTCTTTGAGGAATCTTTTTATCTCGGGGGTGAAAAGGCGCTTCGGCGGCCTTTTATCTTCCCCGTAGGCTCTTCTGCGGCAATAAAAATCTTAGGTAGACAGTGTTTGAAAAAATCCAGGGAATTGGTTAAGGGATTAGTGCACACATAACACGATGTTTAGTGGTTTTTCCGTGGAAATCGTGAAAAACAAAGCTAACCTGGTGTAGCGCTTGTTTCTTATCGGCCTTCGAGACCTCTCTCGGATGCTTTCACTGATTCTTGTGTCCATTTTTTCTGATTAAAAATAAACAAATGTCATTTTATACGTTGAAAGTTTGTATAAAAATAGAATTTCATGTTGGATAACACTCAAAAACAAGATGGTTGCTGACATGTTACAATGCTTGTAAATCTTGATTTCTCCGGAAAAAAATCAAGTATCACCCTAAAATGCGACCAGATATCGACAATTCGAAAACACCAACATTTAATAAATAGAAAACGACATTTCATACCGAACAATAAAGGGTTTTTGTTCAAAACAAGAAACAATTTTTCGATGATTCATAAAAACATGACTAACGCGCAACGAAGAGCAGATGTGTTAGATGAGTTTTCCAACGTGCTTTAATCGTTTATTCAAGAATTTTTTACTTACTCAACGCAGGTTCGTAATTGTTATTTGATAACACTAAATAGAGTATGTAAACAGTTTAAGGTTTTATCTGAAACTGAGCTATTAGCTTAACACGATCCGGGGACATCTATGCTGTTTTATTTTGAGATCCTTCAGTCTCCCGCGTTGAATTTTTTATAATTGTTCGATTGCGACTATGCTCATCTGAAAGATACATCTTCTAACATTCCATATCGGCCGCAGTTAATTAATAAAAATGTTGATTGAATTGTTGAAACGTTAACAGCGAAGGAGTAAATAAATGTTCTGGATTGTTCGCCGAAAAACAAGACAGAACCGCCCGAAGGCAGTTATTAAAATGTTTTTAGTGGGGGTACAATCCAAGGAATAATTGTGTTTCTGTTTTCCAAAAATGTCATTATTTGAAAAAATATGAAAAATTTGCAATTTTCTGTATTAGTTTCATTGTTCCGAGTTCCGTTTTCTTTATAAGAATTGAAGAAAATCGAGGTGATAAAGTATTGCCTGAAAACAAAGAAGACATTTTTACAGGACAAACAGAAATGACATTTATTAAGTCGAAATAAGATGCAAAAATGTACAAATGTAATCCAGATATAATAAAGGTAACATGATCAAATTTATAGGAGAAAAAATATTTTTCCCTTTCTAACAAAAATATTTCCTAATTGGGTTTTTTTTTTTAATAACTGAGGGAGTATTATTGGTTCTCTTTCAATGTACGAAACTAGATCTGGTGAGTTTAGTAACTTTTGTGTTGTGATACTGCATTTTCCTAATCAATTTTGGCCTTGTGTAACTTTAGTGTCACATTTTACTGTTTTAATTTGTTGATTTGTTAGTTAGTTTTTCAATTTGTCATTACAAGTTGGACAGACTTTAACGAAAATTCAATTAAGTTTTAGTGAGAAAATGCCTGTTTTATGCTTAGTTTTAAACATTTTCTTTTANNTGCCAACATTATAAAAAAATGGTAGAAACAGGTAATAGTAACTTTAATATAACAGATTTGGAAACCCCGATAGTTTGGAATATTAAAAGTAAACAGATTATTGTATGAATATATTTTCAAAGCTGTTTAAATCTAAAAAAAGAGTACATTGTAGACTAAGGAAGTATGTTTGATTTTATTGGAAATAATCTATATGTCATCCAAATGACATATGTCTTATCGGTGATAATGACCGATCCACTTTTCCTTTTCTTACCTGTATGGGTTATTTAACCTCCTACTTGCACTGACACCCTGCAGTAATAATAAAATCCTTCCTGCATTGGTTGGATCAGATTATATTCTGTATCACCCAGTGTACTCATAATCATCGAAAGTTAACTTATACTTTCCCAAAATGGGTGGATTATAACTAAGTTTTCATTTTTACACTAAAATTTAAAAAATAGGAAAGCGAAAGGTACGAAAATTTGTAGTTACAAGAACTAATATTCACAATTTTTCATTTTATTTATTTAATTTGAATCTTTTCTTATGATACTCCAATGTCTTTAGTAGTTAAGCAAAACTGTTATAAGTAAGGCTGAGCAAATATCCCGTAGGCATACATGCATATAGTCGCTTTATATGCTGTAAAAAATTACTATTTCAAGCAGATAACGCTTAAAACGAACAAGAAACGATTTTAAATATTTATTTTTCAACTAAAAAAAAAATAATGTACACGTTACACATGCAACCTAGGACCTATAATAAAAGCACATTTAGGTATATGAAATCAAACAAAATTATTGCTGTAAATAATCATACGCTTTTCAGATTTTCAAATAGAAAACTCCTTCCATTGTCTTCTAAAATATTTTTATATTGTGAAAAACTTTTTTCAACATCACATTTCATTAATAAGGAATTTATTTTTTCTAATACACTTGAACTAGATAATTTTAAATTATCACGAAAATCTTCCAGTAATGAGATTGACTCAATTAAAAGATTTTCCTGTTCTAATTTTTAATTGCTGGGATTTGAATAA